>JAVJIF010018784.1:0-89270 GCA_038442645.1 Agave tequilana | reverse complement strand
GGCCAACAGAATACATATTTTACCGTGACCTCATTGACTTAGATAACTCTAACCAAACTATGTACAATATGAACCAACCATATATGCCGAGTTGAAAATATCCGACTCAATATGACCCATATCCCAAATCATATGACTATATTTTCAAAATAACTTCCACTCTTCACAGAGTTCATGGGGATTTACCTCCCCCGAGTCAAATTTTCAACCATCTTGTCCACAATTTTCACAATATTCATTCCCTAATTCTGCTTCATATCCTCCTTTTCCTGTCCACCAACTGAGGAAAAGACTAATTTGGAAAGGAATATGAAAGCCATGCTTGAGTCCCAACAACAAATTCAAGATTAGCTCAATTCACAATCCTTCTCAAATCAAACTCCATATACTCCTTTTCTAGAACATCCAATTAAAGAAGAATCTGAGCTAGAAGAGCATTTGGAAGTCTTTTGTGAAAATTGCAACGATTTCAAAATATGTTGGACTCATCATCTCAGCCAAATTTTAAGAGTTCTACTCATCTTTTTAAGTCTCACCGATTCAAAATGAACAACCATCAATACTGAACTTGAGTATGGAACCCTTGGTGAGTCCGAGAAGCAATCGCAAAATTCAATAGACTCACAATTTCACCACAATTTTCAAAATCAACTTCCATCCTCACCTTTTAAAGAAGAACCAATTGCAAAAAGTATGAAAGACATGATTCTGACTCCAAATTCTGTTACCCGACATATTAGTAGGTTAACTCTCACTAATGAGCGAATTGGTCAATGAGAGCAAGGGGAGTCTTTCTTGTCGACCTTTGATCGATCCTTATATCCCTAACTCTACAGATTGGACCCAAGAATCATGTAATTTTGAAAATCCAGTTTCAATTTCATCATACCAACCTGAACATGACCAACATCAACCTCTTAACGTTTGGCAAGTTATCCTTTTCCTGATTAAACTTGTGCTTGAAAGTAATCCTGGACCTTATGTTGGTTATTCCATTTCACTTTTTGATTCAATAATGACTCTGGTATCTTTACAAGATTTTTTTCTCTATTTCGGAGTTAACATTAAATCCTGTACCAGTACACTGTTAAATTGAATCACCAATATCTTATGATCACACTTCATTAATGGGAAAGTGTTTGAACATTAATTCTTTAGTTTGGACCCTATTTTTGAACCATTTTGATTCTTATTGTTGACTCTCGACTTGATCTGAGTTAAATTCTTGAGTCGGTATCAGTTTTTGTTCCTGATCCATTTGAGTCCAAATCCATCATCCAATCACACTTCATTATTGGACAAGGATATTGAAGAAATAACTCAGTAATTATTTTTGAAAATTAGAAATTAGATGAAGATAAACTTTTAAATAAGATTATTCACTCAATCATTCTGTTACTAGGTTATATTATAGAGGACATTGGTGGGTTCCTTCAAGATCCACATTATCATGATTGGGTAGTAACGCTTGGCCAATCAGACCACTGATTAGTATCTAATTTTGCATAATTTATACCACATTCTCACATTTATTTGATAATAAATTCTGCTAATAATACCTTACTTGCTTGATCTTAGGTCAATGTGTGCAAATGAAGAAGAAGACCAAATCACCATTTATTTGGTGATTAAAGGGCTATTAAAATAGCTATTGACCTAAAGAGCAGATTCTGTCAAAACCAGGGGCGTAAAAACCGAAACCAGGAGCGTTAGCCGACGGGAGGACAACAGCGCAGCACACAAGAGGCGGCGCCGCACGCGCCGCCCAAGGAAAGCCGCGGAAACGCGGCATTTTGCCGCGTTTTCGCGGCCAAAAACCAGAAATCGGGCGCCGAATCTGACAGGGACAGACAAGACAGCACGGGGCTCGAGGCGCCGCGCGCGCAGCCAACACATGGCCGCGGAAACGCGGCGCCGGCCGCGTTTCCGCGGCCATATGGTCGCGCGGCGCGCGCCGCTTCGGGCCAGGGTTTGTCCCCTGCCCCCTGTTCCCTTGGCTCCTATAAATACCCCCCTGGGTTCCTGACGAGGGGAGAGGAAGAAAGGAGAGAGTTAGGAGTAGTTTAGTTTTCATTTTCATGTTTAGTTTAGGTTAGGTTAGTTCTTCTTCTTCCCCATTGTATTTTCTATTTTGTTTTAGATCTTGTATTGGGGAGAGAGAGTGGTTCATGCTTGGAATGTAAGAGTACTTGTAATAGAAGGTGACAATCTATGAAAGGTGCTCTCTTTACCTCTCTATGTTTTCTTCTCTCTAATCTCTTTTACATGTGTAGCTAGTATTTTCTCTCATGGCAACTAACTACTAACCACCAACTAGTCTAACTTCTTTGATTAATCCACATGAATCTAATAGCCTCGTTTTTGGCCTTGCTCTTGCAAGAGCCATTGATGGCTCATGATGATGGATTTAATACTCTAACTTCCTACCACTACAAGCTAGCATTACTTTACTCCATGCTTACTTTTCTATAGTATTGATGGTTTAAGTGTAGCTTGCACTTGTTTGTTGAGTTGGGTGGTGATGAGTTACATAGGGTCATGCTTTGAATCGCTCTTAAACCAAGGACTAGTGATGGCCAATGATACAATTTTGTTGACTGAGATTTCCTGCACACAAAATATAGTATTTTAGTTTTAAGAATAGATGTGCAAGTTCTCAATTCTAATCCGCGATAGCAGGGCTATGCGGGTCGTGATCCTCAGGGAGGGACTGCGATGGAAGCGTTAAGCAAGTTTCTCTAAAGTTTTTTATTTTTATTAGTTTAGAAAGATAGCGGTATTTACAATGGTCGGAAAAGAATATGGAGATGAGTTATGATTTAATCTACAAAAAGAAAAGAAAAGAATACTTACTTGAGTTTGGTTGAAGAAAAACGTGAAAACCATACATGTTCTACCTTGCTTAGGAGGCGTTCCACGAATAGATCATAAACTCGAGCTCAATCCCTGTGCACATTATATCGTCAAGCATATCAAGAACGAAGTGATGCATAGCTTGGAGGAGAACGTCTTCATGAACTATCGCTAGTTCTCACATAGCTTAGTTATACTTGCTTTTGGAATCCACTTGCATGTTCATCAACAACCACAAGAGATCACAGAGAAAAAGAAAGGAAACAAAAAGAAAATAAAATATAAGAACAATGAACAAAAGAAAAATAATTACCTTTATTGCTTTAATCAATGGCAGAGAAGAGAAGATACATCGGTGTCACGCTCAACATAAGCCTCTCTCTCTCTTGAAAATAAAAAGAAAAACCTAACTACAACCTAGAAGAAGACTAAACCTAGCTTTTTGGCCCTTGGCTCGCCTCTGGATGACTCTGTACGTTGCACTGCAGGGGTATTTATAGGTGCAGAAGGTCGAAGAGTCCCGGATGAAGTAGCCCACGAAAGTTGGTCCATGATGTCATCAACTTTGCCGCAGAAACTGGGATTTTGCCGTGGAATTGCGGCATTTCTAGGGAATCTGGCCACGCGCTTTGGCGCGTGGCTTCTTCTGGTCCGTCCATCTGGGCGTTTGCTTCTGAAAGTGTGATCCTGGCTCTTCATCTTGGGATTTCGAGATAACTTAGAAATCAAGTTACCTTGATCTCAATTATCCCAAATCTTTTATCCATGAATTTTCTTCTTATCTTTGGCTTTTATGCTCATCCTGCAAGAGTTTAGGGTTGGGTAGAATTCTATCCTTCCCTTATCTTTAATAATTGCAACTTTAGCCCTTGCATAATTGCACTTTGACAATTTGCTATTTGCACTTTGACTCTTGGGCTTCAAATATGGGCTTTTGGGCTTCATTAAGCTTTATTTATTATTAAATAATAATTCGAGGCCTGCACACAATAAATTATAAATTATTAATAATTGTGCAGAATTAAATGAATAAATATGAAAATGTGATGGTAATGTTATGATAAAAATGCACTTTTGACTACCAATCACACCCCCACACTTATCTTTTTGCTCGTCCTCGAGTAAAAACAAAGAAAAAGAAAAAGTTAATCTAACCTAACTCACTTTCGTAGGAATCACGATTGCACTTAGCACGTGCAACAAGCCGTTAAACCCCTAGGTTACCCTAGAGGACGAGTTTTGTCTCGTGAGGGTTTTCAGCGGATTGCACCCACAAAATCCATAAAAAGGAAATATTTGAATTATATTTGAAGACACTAAGTAGTCTATAAGTATTAGGATCCTCATTTTTATTCATTCTTCAAACTTAGTCTTTATAAAGTTAATTGTTTTCCATTTTAGGTAAGGATTAAAATTGAATTTCTAATATAGTCTTTTTCGTTACCAAAATCGTATGCATCCTTATGAATTTATACTAGTAATTCTTTAACTTGGACTCTCATGCCTCTTTATTATTATTTAATATATATATATTTTTATTTTATTTATTTTTTTTTGATATGTATAACTCATCTAATTTTCTTTCGTGTAAGTACCAAGGCTTCTTGAGGTCCTAATACCTAACTAATTGATTATTAGATGTGTTAATACATATAAGTAATTTTCTTAGTTTCCTTAGGCTTTCTAATCCACCCATGTAGCGAACTTAAAGTCGGTGACTCCCAAACGGTTGGCTTTAGGGCACCAGGTGAGAAAACACCCCGCGGACTCAAATTCGAGTGAACTAGGCCACAAAACTAAGGTTTTATTATTTATATATTTTTTTACTCACCTTTAGGCGTGAATACTTATGCTTCTTGAGGCACATGTATCCAGCTTAATTGGTGATTTTTTTTTTTATATATATGAGGCACAAATGTCTTTATTTTAGAATCCTAGATATGCATTAGGTATGCATATTTCATTAAGGTAAAAATCAAGACTAATTAATTATTCAATTTCTCTCCTATACCTAAAAATTAAACAATTTATTTATTTTGACCAAGTCTTTAGAAATCCTAATCATGATTTTCCTAATCCTTAAAACTAACTTAGATTTCTTTCAAAAAAATAAGTCAAAATATTTCCTTTTTATAATATTTTTTTTAATTTTTTTATTTAGCAATTTTTGTTAGTGTCTACCTATGTTAGTATGTTAGTAAAGCCCACCCCCACACTTATCTCATGCATTGTCCTCAATGTATGAATGAATGCATATATGCATGAAACAGAGCAAGGGAAGGCGGAAGTTACCTTAGGGTGGTGTTCCGGAGGTGGTCTAATAGGTCCACGAAATGCGGCCCAATCAAGATAACAGATAATTGGTAGAACCCACCAGAAATTTTCCTTACATAACCCACTAAAATATATGTATAATTATTTTTTAGTATTTCCACCCCATCAAATTTCCAAATTTCATAATAAATTTCAGAGTTAATTGTCTCAACCTCCTTGTCCCAAAATGGAGTATGAAAAGATGGAATTATTGACTTGGACATTATAGGTACGGGAACGAATACCGACTCAAGGAAGATGCTCAAATCAAGTAAGGGCTCAAGAGTCGGGCTAGGTTCAAGAATTGAGTCTAAGTCAAGAAATTGAAACTCAAGTCCACAATCTTCTTCCCACAATGGAATGTGACCTAATATGGGGATATCTCTTTACTTCCAATATTAAGGAATTCTAGCTCATCGCCATATAATTCTTCAAAACTAAGGTCAACATCTTCCGTCAGAATTGTACAATTAGTTTCAGAAGTAAAGAGATTGTGAGAATCTAGGTCAAGTTCAATATGATCATCTAAAATGGGTGATTCAATTTCATAATGAATTGGAATAGGATCTAATGTTGACTCGGGAAAAGTGAAATCAGGTGGAGACACTGGAGTCATTATTGGATCAGGAAATAAATTGAATCATCAAGTTGAAGATCATGATCATATTCATGTTCAAGTTCTAATTCATGAAAGGAAAAACTTGCCAAGTTATCAACAATTGGAGTTTCGGCAAGTTCACATGATGGTACTGAATTAGAATCTTGTTGTCCAAAGCAACTTGGTTCGTTGGCTCTAATCGAGTGGTCAATGAAAGCAGAAATGGCCGAACGGTGAGAATGTAAAGATTCAACCATCAAATCTAGGTCATGATCATGGGCTAATCTAGCCTGATTCATGGCGGCAAGCATCCCTTCATAGTCGATAGGTGCATCATGTTCTGATTGGACTTGAAAATAGGACGGGTAATCGTGATTAAGTTGTGAGTCGGTGGACTCACGCATCATCATGTCTAAGATTGACGGTGATTTTTGCTTAGACTCATTCATACTCATCATTTCCAAGATAGATGGATTTCTATTCTGAATGGGTGGATCTGAGTATGAATATTGGGAAGAATATGGACTAGATGGATATGGAGGACAATTTGGTCGAGAATTAGACTCGGGGGACTCGAAACCCATAAACTCTGTGACAAGTTGAAATTATTATGGAAATTATAGTCATAAGATGGGGGGTGTGGGTTATCGTTATTCGGATAAGACCATTCCGGCACACTAGATTGGTCAAAGTTGTGATATGCCGGTTGGTAATATCCGAATAATAGTTAGGTGTGTAATATGGATTAAAATTGGAATTATTATTATATGCCATATCACACCAACACAAACAAAGAAAAAGAAAACAAACAAATAAACAAACAAAAAAGAGAAAAATTCTAACTTAAGTTAGGGTAGACCTATGACCTAGACGACTCCTAATTGGTTAGACTGTCCACGGGAGGTCGGGTGCAGACTTTGACCACAAGTTAATCAGCCAGGTCAGGGCAAGAGTGGTGGGAGGTTTTCCGTCAAAGACGTTCCTTAATTAAATAACCACCAATCTTCGGGCTTTCGGCCCTCAATCCCTTTTCTAGACACTGATTTAGCAAGAGTCAATTTCCAGCACTGTTCCTCCTTAGGATAATCTCCTATTGAGTCCGAGATGTCCCTAGGGCCAACGTCTACTAATTTTTAGTTAGGCTTGGGTTAGTGAGTGCTTGGGATATGATTTTTGGGCTAAGGAAGGGTGATGAAATCCCCACCTTATCTATTTATGGGTTATGCCTTAAGATGAATTAGTGTACGTGTAAAGCTGTAGAAAAGTAATCACTCAAGAAAGCAGTAAACAACCAAGAGTGTTTCCTAATCTATATGCTATGCAAATGTACCTTGTCGCCAGCACTCTTCAACAGTAAAAATAAATAAATTGAAAAGACACGTGCCTAATATGCAAACGTCTAATCAATTTTTATCATTAACAACAAACTTTTTACTGTTGAATTAATTAGCAGTAAGCAGGGTTATCACAGAACAAAATCAACAGAGCAGTAAACAGTATTCGAACTTTGCAGCAACCTGCAGAAATTAGGATCAGTAGTTCTCTACTGTTGCCGCAGAATTGCGGCTCTGGCCGCAGATCTGCGGCAAAACAGTAACTTCCTGTGCTCTGCCTTCGAGGGCAGAGGCACAAGATAGCTATATGTCCACTGCTGCTGCTATGTTTCTGTTTCCTGTTCTCCAAACCTGCAAACAGAAAAGAATAAAAGAATTAGTTAATAAAAAATATTTTTTATTAGAGAATAACTTACCGTCCCTCCCCGGCAACGGCGCCAATTTTGTTGACTGAGATTTCCTGCACACAAATATAGTATTTTAGTTTTAAGAATAGATGTGCAAGTTCTCAATTCTAATCCGCGGTAGCAGGGCTATGCGGGTCGTGATCCTCAGGGAGGGACTGCGATGGAAGCGTTAAGCAAGTTTCTCTAAAGTTTTTATTTTTATTAGTTAAGTTAGAAAGATAGCGGTATTTACAATGGTCGGAAAAAGAATATGGAGATGAGTTATGATTTAATCTACAAAAAGAAAAGAAAAGAATACTTACTTGAGTTTGGTTGAAGAAAAACGTGAAAACCTTACATGTTCTACCTTGCTTAGGAGGCGTTCCACGAATAGATCATAAACTCGAGCTCAATCCCTATGCACATTATATCGTCAAGCATATCAAGAACGAAGTGATGCATAGCTTGGAGGAGAACGTCTTCATGAACTATCGCTGGTTCTCACATAGCTTAGTTATACTTGCTTTTGGAATCCACTTGCATGTTCATCAACAACCACAAGAGATCACAGAGAAAAAGAAAGGAAAACAAAAAGAAAAATAAAATATAAGAACAATGAACAAAAGAAAAATAATTACCTTTATTGCTTTAATCAATGGCAGAGAAGAGAAGATACATCGGTGTCACGCTCAACATAAGCCTCTCTCTCTCTCTTGAAAATAAAAAGAAAAACCTAACTACAACCTAGAAGAAGACTAAAACCTAGCTTTTTGGCCCTTGGCTCGCCTCTGGACGACTTTGTACGTTGCACTGCAGGGGGTATTTATAGGTGCAGAAGGCCGAAGAGTCCCGGATGAAGTAGCCCACGAAAGTTGGTCCATGATGTCATCAACTTTGCCGTAGAAACTGGGATTTTGCCATGGAATTGCGGCATTTCTAGGGAATCTGGCCACGCGCTTTGGCGCGTGGCTTCTTCTGGTCCGTCCATCTGGGCGTTTGCTTCTGGAAGTGTGATCCTGGCTCTTCATCTTGGGATTTCGAGATAACTTAGAAATCAAGTTACCTTGATCTCAATTATCCCAAATCTTTTATCCATGAATTTCCTTCTTATCTTTGGCTTTTATGCTCATCCTGCAAGAGTTTAGGGTTGGGTAGAATTCTATCCTTCCCTTATCTTTAATAATTGCAACTTTAGCCCTTGCATAATTGCACTTTGACAATCTGCTATTTGCACTTTGACTCTTGGCTTCAAATATGGGCTTTTGGGCTTCATTAAGCTTTATTTATTATTAAAATAATAATTCGAGGCCTGCACACAATAAATTATAAATTATTAATAATTGTGCAGAATTAAATGAATAAATATGAAAATGTGATGGTAAATGTTATGATAAAAATGCACTTTTGACTACCAATCATGAGGCAACTATCACTAAGAGGTTAGCGTGTTGGTGGAGTCATTAGTAGTTAGTAGCCGTGAGTTTTCTTTCTCTTTCACTTGTTTTAGAAAATATCCAAAAATCACAAACATATTCTTTTCTATGTTTCCCACTTCTTTGTGTTTCACCGTACTTCTCTTTTTATTCTTTATTTTCTTTTCTTTTCATTCTTTAAAACTTTGAAGAACTTTTAACATAAACGTGAATCAACCGGTAAAGCTTCTATCGCCTCCCGTCCTTGTGGATACGAACCGTATAGCCACTTCACTACTACGGAAGAATCACAAAAGCAGTAACTTCGACCCACACTCTATTTTCTTATTCTTGTGCTTGCTTTTTGCCGATCAAATTTTGGCGCCGTTGCCGGGGAGGGGAATGGTTTGATTTCACATTTTTGTTAACTTTTCTTCTTTGTTTTTGGTGTGCAGGTTAAAGTTTTAGCATTGCAGAAGTCCACACTTGCTCAAGTGTGGTCGGGTAAATTCTTGTATATTTTTATATTCTGCTGCTAATTTTTGCTCATATTACCTGTACACTGTAAATAATATTAAGAACTAAAATACGGAAAATTGGATGCTTTAAAACGGTTTAGACATTTGCATCTAGGCACGTGTCAACTTTCATTCCAATATACTGTATTTTGTTCTTATGTTGTTGTGATCTTGTAGGAGGTGTACATATGGCATTGCATATAGTATAGGACAAACACTTCAGTGATTTACTCGCTTTTCTGTGTCCATGCTTATCTATATTGCACATTTGCACAAAATTTAACTTAAGGGCAAAACCCAAGACAACATAAGGTGGGGAAGTCATTACCCTCCCTTGGCCCAAAAATCACCTCCCCACTCACACAACCCAAGCCTTAATAAAAATTGCTAGACGTTGGCCCCTAGGGACATCTCGGACTCATTTAGGAGATTGACCTAAGGGAAAGTTGTTAGAAGTTGACTCTTGTCAAATCGGTGTCTAAGGTTGGGGATTGAGAGGCAAAACCTCGAAGAACAGTGGTTTGGCATAATTAGGCACGTTGCTCCGGCACGGATACCTCCCACTGATCTTGCCCCTACCTGGCCGATTAACTCGTGGTCAGCGTCCGACAATATACCTCTCGTGGATAGTCTAACCAGTTAGGAGTCGTCTAGGTCTAAGTCAACCCTAGCATAGGCTTGTTTTCTTTTTCTTTGTTTGTTTGATTGTTTGTTTGTTTTCTTCTTTTTTGTAAATTGTGATATGAATTTTAATAACAATAATTCTTTCAATCATAATATGAATCCATATTTCACACCGACCTTATTTGACTCGGATAACTCTGACCCGGCAATGCACAACATGAACCAACACTATATGCCGAGTTGGGATTATCCGACTCAATATGACCCATATCCCAACCATATGACCATAATTTTCAAAATAATTTCAACTCTTCACAGAGTTCATGGGGATTCACCTACCCCGAGTCCAATTTTCAACCATCTTGTTCACAATTTTCACAATATTCATTCCCCAATTTTGATTCATATACTCCTTTTCCTGAACCACCCGAAGAAAAATCATCATTGGAAAGGAGTATAGAAGAGTCCCTACAACAAATGCAAAATTTGCTCAAATCACAATCCTTCCCACATCAAATTCCACATACTTCTTTTCTAGAGCATCCAATTGAAGACGAATCTGAGCTAGAAAAGCGTTTGGAAGTCTTTTGTGATAAAGTGCAAAACATGTTGGACTCCTCATCTCAACCAAATTTTCAAGAGTCCTACTCATCCTTTCCAGTCTCACCTATTCAAAATGAACAACCATCAGTACTGGACTTGAGTATGGAACCCTTGCGTGAGTCCGAGCATCAATTGCAAAATTCGATGGACTCACAAATCCACCATAATTTCCAAAATCAACTTCCATACTCATATTTTCAAGAACCAATTACAAAGAGTATGGAAGACATGATTCCGAATCCAAATTCTGTTACACAGCCTATCAGTAGGTTAGATTCACTTTTGAGCGAATTGATCACTGAGAGTGAGGAAAGCCTTTCTTGTTAACCTTTGACCGATTCTTATATCCCTAACTCTACTGATTGGACCCATGAATCATGTCATTTTGGAAATTCAGATTCAATTTCAGAACACACATTTGAACTTGACCAAACTCCAAGTTATGAAAGTCACCTGGACATTCTGGCAAGTTTTCCCTTTCCTGAAATTGAAATCGAACCTGAAAGTGATCCTGAAACTCAAGTAGATGATTCCTTTTTACTTTTTGATTCAATAATAACCCCGGTATCTTTACCAGATTCTTTCTCTATTCCGGAGTCAACATTGAATCCTGTGCCAGTACACCGTGAAATAAAATCACCAATCTCTCTTGATCACACTTCATCATTGGGTAAAGTGTGTGAATATCAATTCTTTGGTTTGGACCCTATTTTTGACCCAATTTCGACTCTCATTGTTGACTCTCGACTTAATCTGAGTCAACTTCCCGAGTCGGTATCAGTTTTTGTTCCTGTTCTATTTGAGTCCAAATCACTCATCTCTCAAAATGACACTTCATTGTTGGACAAGACTGTTGAAGAAAATGACTCAGTAATTATTTTTGAAACTTGGCCATTAGATAGGGATAAAATTTTCAATAAGACCATTCAATTAATCATTCTTTTATTGGGTCATGTTAGAGAGGTCATTGGTGGATTTCTGGACGATCCACGATATCTTGATTGGGTAGCAACGCTTGGCCCAGTCAGACCACCACCGGAACCACCACCATGAGTTAATATTCCTTCTCTCTCTATTTGTTTCACGTATATACACATTCACGATGCATTGAGGACAATGCGTGAGATAAGTGTGGGGGAGGGCTTACTAATATAGTTAGTTTTTCATTTTCTTTCTTTTACACTTCTTTAAAAAAAATAGAAAATCTTTTTCTTTTCTTTTTTACAAAACTTTTTGAAACAAGAGAAATAGTTTTGATTTATTTTAAAGAAAATTAAGATTATCTTAGGACTTAGGAAGACCTAAAATTTTAAAATTTTAAACCGAGTCAAAATAATAGATCTTGTCTAAATTATAGGTTAAGAAAGTAAAATTGAAAAGATAATTTGATCTTGAATTTTTATGCACTTCACACTTACACAATTTTTGGGATTGAAACAAAGACTAGAAATGCCATAAAAATATATTTAAAAAATTTTATAAATGAAACCACTTATTGAAGTTGGGTAATTATGCCTCAGGAAGCATGATTATTCATACCTAAAATGGTGGACAAAAAAATAAAATAATCCCCTTTAGTTTTGTGGCCTTATTTACTCGAGTCCTTAAGTCCGAGGGATGTTTTCTCATCTGGTGCCCTAAGACCATCTGGTTTGGGAATCACCGGCTAAAGGCTCACTACCCGGGTAAATAAGAAAGCCTAAGAAAACTAAGGGAAGAATATATATATATATATATATATATATATATATATATATATATATGGCATGAAAGTTAGAGTCGATATCCCAAATATCTTCACAGTTCACAAAGTGCATATTTTTTCTAAAGGATCAAAGAGTCAATTCAATTTTAAATTCTTATATTTAATTTATAACAAGATTTTGCATTTCGACTTAGTTTAAGGAAGATTAATTTCTGGTTAACCTATGACCTTGGATCACTTATATTTTCGCAAAAATACTTCAACACTTCTCTCTATTTCAAAAATGCATTTCAAAATACTAACATTTGATTTCTTTCTTTATGGATTTTGTGGGTGTAATCCGCTGAAAACCCTCAGGAGACAAAACTCCTCCTCTAGGGGAAACTTAGAGGTTTAACGGCTTGTTGCACATGCTCAGTACAATCGCGTCACCTGCGAAAGTGGTGTAATAATTTTCTTAGGTTTTTTGTTTTGCTCGGGACGAGCAAAAAGATAAGTGTGGGGGTGTGATTAATATCTAATTTTGCATAATTTATACCACATTCTCACATTTATTTGATAATAAATTCTGCTAATAATACCTTACTTGCTTGATCTTAGGTCAATGTGTGCAAATGAAGAAGAAGACCAAATCACCATTTATTTGGTGATTAAAGGGCTATTAAAATAGCTATTGACCTAAAGAGCAGATTCTGTCAAAACCAGGGGCGTAAAAATTAAAACCAGGAGCGTTAGCCGATGGGGGGACAACAGCGCAGCACGCAGCAGGCGGTGCAGCACGCAGCAGGCGGTGCAGCACGCAGCAGGCGGCGCCGCACGTGCCGCCCAAGGAAAGCCGTGGAAACGCGGCATTTTGCCGCGTTTTTGCGGCCAAAAACCAGAAATCGGGCGCCGAATCTGACAGGGGACAGACAAGACAGCACGGGGCTCGAGGCGCCGCGCGCGCAGCCAACACATGGCCGCGGAAACGCGGCGCCGGCCGCGTTTCCGCGGCCATATGGTCGCGCGGCGCGCGCCGCTTCGGGCCAGGGTTTGTCCCCTGGCTCCCTGTTCCCTTGGCTCCTATAAATACCCCCCTGGGGTTCCTGACGAGGGGAGAGGAAGAAAGGAGAGAGTTAGGAGTAGTTTTAGTTTTCATTTTCATGTTTAGTTTAGGTTAGGTTAGTTCTTCTTCTTCCCCATTGTATTTTCCATTTTGTTTTTAGTCTTGTATTAGGAGAGAGAGTGGTTCATGCTTGGAATGTAAGAGTACTTGTAATAGAAGGTGACAATCTATGAAAGGTGCTCTCTTTACCTCTCTATGTTTTCTTCTCTCTAATCTCTTTTACATGTGTAGCTAGTATTTTCTCTCATGGCAACTAACTACTAACCACCAACTAGTCTAACTTCTTTAATGATAATCCACATGAATCTAATAGCCTCGTTTTTGCCTTGCTCTTGCAAGAGCCATTGATGGCTCATGATGATGGATTTAATACTCTAACTTCCTACCACTAACAAGCTAGCATTACTTTACTCCATGCTTACTTTTCTATAGTATTGATGGTTTAAGTGTACCTTGCACTTGTTTGTTGAGTTGGGTGGTGATGAGTTACATATGGGTCATGCTTTGAATCGCTCTTAAACCAAGGACTAGTGATGGCCAATGATACTTGTGAGGCAACTATCACTAAGAGGTAGCGTGTTGGTGGAGTCATTAGTAGTTAGTAGCCGTGAGTTTTCTTTCTCTTTCACTTGTTTTAGAAAAATATCCAAAAATCACAAACATATTCTTTTCTATGTTTTCCACTTCTTTGTGTTTCACCGTACTTCTCTTTTTATTCTTTATTTTCTTTTCTTTTCATTCTTTAAAACTTTGAAGAACTTTTAACATAAACGTGAATCAACCGGTAAAGCTTCTATCGCCTCCCGTCCTTGTGGATACGACCCGTATAGCCACTTCGCTACTACGGAAGAATCGCAAAAGCAGTAACTTCGACCCACACTCTATTTACTTATTCTTGTGCTTGCTTTTTGCCGATCAACCACCACCGGAGCCACCACTATGAGGTAATTTTCCTTCCCTTCCTATTTGTTTCATGTATATGCACAATCATGATGCGTTGAGGATAATGCATGAGATAACTGTGGGGGAGGGTTTACTAATATAGGTTGTGTTAAATCTTCTTTCTTTTACAGTTCTCTTTAAAAACATTTTAATATTTTCTTTTATATAAAAACTCTTTTCTTTTCTTTTTACAAAACTTTTTGACATAAGGGAAATAGTTTTAATTTTTTTTAAGAAAATTAAGATTATCTTAGGAATTAGGAAGACCTAAAATTATGAATTTTTAAATGATGTCAAAATAATAGATTTGTTTAAATTTTAGGATAAGGAAGTAAGATTGTAAAGATAATTTGATCTTGAATTTTTTTGCCTTAGATTTATATACTTCACACTTACACAATTTTTGGGATTGAAACAAAAACTGAAAATGCATTAAATATATATATATATAAATATTAAAAAATTGATGATAATAAAAACCTCTTATTGAAATTGGATAATTATGCCCTAGGAAGCATGATTATTCACACCTAAAATGGTGGACAAAATAAAAATAATCCCCTTTAGTTTTGTAACCTTGTTTACTCGAGTCCTTAAGTCTGAGGGATGTTTTCTCATATAGTGCCCTAATATCACCTGATTTGAGAGTCACGGGCTAAAGGCTTATTACATAGTTAAATAAGAAAGCCTAAGAAAACTAAAGGAAGAAAAAGAGAAAAAATAATTATACAAAAATCAATGTCATGAAAGTTTGAGTCGATATCCGAAAAAACTTCACAGTTCACCAAGTGCATATTTTTCTAAGAGTTTTATGAAAGATAAAAGAATCAATTAAATTTTAAATTCTTACATTTAATTATAACAAGATTTTGCATTTTGACTTAGTTTAAGGCAGAGCAATTTCTAGTTAACCTCTGACCTTAGATCACTTATATTTTCGCAAAAATACTTTAACATTTTTCTCTATTTCAAAATGTGCTTTTAAAATACTAACATTTGATTTCTTTCTTTATAGATTTTGTGGGTGTAATCTACTGAAAACTCTCAAGAGACAAAACTCCTCCTCTAGGAAAAACCTAGAGGTTTAATGGCTTGTTGCACATGCTCAGTGCAATCGCGTCACTTGTGAAAGTGGTTTAATAATTCTTTTAGTTTTTTTTTTTGCTCGGGACGAGCAAAAGATAAATATGGGGTTGTGATTAGTCTTTTAAACTGCATATTTCATACCAATCTTCACATTTATTTCATATTAAATTCTACTAATAAACACCTCTGTTGCACGTTTCTAGGTCCATGGTATGCAATGAAGAAGAACCCTAAATCACCATTTAATGGCTTATTAAATGCCTATAATCTAACCATTGACTTTGGAGAGATGATTTGTTAAAACCCGGTTGCCCAAAGCCAAAACTGGGAACTGCATCTGACAGGCGACGTACGGAACAACGTGGCCCGAAGTGCCATGCGCGCGACTCTAGAAGAGCCACGGAAACGCGGTCGTACAGGCGTGGCCGTGCCCATGCTTTGGGCCAGGGTTTGCCGCCTGGCCCCCCTTTCCCTGGTGCCTATATATACCCCCTGGGGCTTTGTTTTGAGAGATATGCAATGTTTTAGGGTAGTTTCATCCCCATTTTGTAGTTTAGGGTAGTTTAGGTTAGTTTTCATCTTCTTCTTCCGTTGTATTTTCTATTTCTTGTAGATCTTATAATAGGAGAGAGAGTGGTATATGATTAAGAAGCAATAGTGCTTGTAATAGAAGGTGACAATTTATGAAAGGTGCTCTCTTAACTTATCTTCATTTTCTTCTCCAACTTCTTTTACATGTTTAACTAATCTTTTCTCTCATGGCAACTAACTATTAACCACTTACTAGTCTAACTTCTTATTTGATAATCCACATGAATTTAATAGCCTCTACTTAGCCTTACTCTTGCAAGAGCCATTGATGGCTCATGATGATGGATCTAACACTCTAACATCTAAATCTCTAATAAGCTAACATTACTTTATTTCATGCTTGCTCTTATTGGGTTTTGATGGTTTAAGTATAACTTGCACTTGTTGGATGAATTTGGATGTGAAAGTTAACAATGGGTCATGCTTTGAAATGCTCTTAAACAAAGGACTAGTGATTGTCAAGGATACATGTGAGGCAACTATCACTGAGAGGTTAGCATGTTGGTGGAGTCATTAGTAGTTGTAGCCATGGGTTTTTCTTTCTTTTTCACTTTGTTTTAGAAATATATATCAAAAACCACAAATACATTCTTCTCTATATTTCCCACTTCTTTGTGTTTCACCGTACTCTTCTCTTTTCATTCTTTCTTTTCTTTTCTTTTGATTCTTTAAAAAATTGAAGAACTTTTAACACACACGTGAATCAATCGGTAAAGGTTCTATCACCTCCCGTCCTTGTGGATTCGACTCGTTTTAGCTTCTATGCTATAACGGAAGTATCAAGGAAGCTAAAGCACACACTATAAATCTTGATTTCAAAATATACACTTTTCATGCGCGATTTTCCCGATCATACCCCCTGGGTGTGGCCACCAGGCCATACCAAGGCCGCGAAAACGCAGCCAAAGCCGCGTTTCTGTGGCCGTTTGGCTTCTGTTGGGGGAGCGTTTGCTCCCCATCTTTATACGCCCTCTTCCGTTTGGTTTTTAGCTATAAATATTGTATTTTTCATAGAAAAAGGGACCATAAATTAGTTGAAGTTTTTCTCTTAGTTTTTGGGTTTAGGTTCTTTGTTAGATATTATTGAGAAGTTGTATCTCTATTTTCTAATCTGTAATTCATTTCAAATACCACTCAGAGAGAAACAAAGTGATTATAATCTGAAGATTGAAGTGACATCAATAAAAGATCAAGTTCTCTTCTTCTACTCGAATCACAGGAATGTCTTGTTTTATTTACATGTTTTGTTTTGCATCTTTCATGAGTAGCTAGACTTGTTTTCTGGGCTCACTACCGTCCCTCTCTTTGATCTTACTTGTTTTCAATGATTTTGATGTAAAGAACCCACCGGAATCATAAGTACGCCTTAAACTAAGCCTTTCTTCTTTGAAAGTGTTCTTGAAGGCACATGAGGATGGGTTTGGATTTCTAAACTTTTAATTCTTTTAAATTATCACTTGAACTTGCTTTTATTTCATACTTGAAAGAAAACTTGATGATTTAACATTCAATTCAAGAGGATTTCTTAGTAAAAAAATTAAACTTTTCCAAGCAATCTTATTTGCTTTGCTTAAGACTTTCGAAATTAAAGCTTAAACTTTTGCCTATGATCAAGTTGAGACACTAAGAATTTTAAGAGAAGAACACATAGTTGAGTAGTGATTGAGTTTTTACCTGCACACAAGAATACAGAATTTCAGATCTAAGAATAGGATGTGCATGGTACTCAATTCTACCGCTATAACAAGTGGCTATACGGGTCATGATCCACAGGGAGGGACTAGCGATGGAAGCTTTTTAAGTAAGTTCTCTTATAGGTTACAAAGTGTTTGAATTAGGAAGAAGATGGTAGATTAAGAAGATGGAAAATAGATTTTATACAAGAAATTGAATTGGGTGTTGTTGGTGTTGATGATCTAAACTAAAGAAATAAAAGAAAAGAAAATAACTTAAAATTACTTACCTCTTCAGCGCTCATATACCTTGGATTCATTGCGACGACTTATCCTGTCTTTGAAGGCAATCAAGCATGGCGTATAGGATCTTCCCCATTCATGATCTACACTACGAATAAAATGGCGAGCTAAACTAACAAGAATGGTTATTCATCACTATAGGACATCAAGGGCACTTGCAATAGTGAAGCAGTCTCGAGGCTATTGAATTCACTTGGATTACAAACACATCAGAGGAAAATAAACAAAAACAAGAGTAAAGAAGAAACAAAAACTTCGATTTGATTCTTACAACAATGGAAGAAAAGACTTACTTATACCAATGTCACCCAGTACAAGCTTGATCTCCTTCCTCCATGAAACTCGTCTCTCCTCTCAGTTACATAAAGAAAAAGTAAAAAATTACATAAAAGAAAACTAATAAAAAAACCTAAGTTACAAACTATAAAATAGAGAGAAAATCTAAAGAAAACCCAAAGCTCGTTTCTGGATCTGCCCTTGAGCTTCTGAGATCCGCCCTTCCTCTATTGCTATGCAGGGTATTTATAGGAGAAAATCAGAGGATAAGAAGCGTATGAAGATAAGAGGAGTAAAATATCTCTGAATTTGAATTCTTCTTTTATCTCCAAACTTGTTTTGACTTATCCATAGAAGTTCAAATCTATCCTGCAACTTGCTATCATGTTGATCACCGAATATGGCTTATCTGCTGACTGAAATGGAAAGTTTTATTAACAAGATTTGTAGTCCTTCAAATTTTCTTTCTGGAGCATCTTGAATCATCAGATTTGAATATCTGTAGCAAAAGTTATGATCTGAATACTAAAACATGTACAGTCTGAATCCGAATTTTTTGAAACAATTTTTATCTTTAAACTCTTCTCCTTTTATCTTTAGCCTTATCTTACAAGCAACTAGGTTGAGTAGAAGTCCATATCATCTTATTCTTTTCCTCTTCTTTTAGCAATTAGGAGTTCTATCTTATCCTCCCTTTTCCTCCATTAGATTTTAAATAAAGAGTTTAAAAATCTAAGTTTAGATTAGGTTAGATAATAAGAAACTTCTAAATTACTACAATTTTTGCTCATAGGCTTGCACATGGGCCTTTTTGGGCTTCTGGGCTTCATTTAGGCTTTATTCTTTTATTTAAATAATTACTCAAGGCCTGCACACATTAAATAATAAAACATTAGTAATAGTGCATAATTATACGAATAAATAGAGAAATATGATAGTAAATGTAGTGATAAATATGCATTTTTTACTGCCTATCACACCCCTACACTTATCTTTTTGCTCATCCTCGAGTAAAAATCAAAAAAATAAGAAAAGAAAAACTAATCTATCCTAACTCACTTTCATAGGCATCACAGCTGCACTTAGCATGTGCAACAAGCCGTTAAACCTCTAGGTTACCCTAGAGGACGAGTATTGTCTCGTGAGGATTTTCAGCGGATTACACTCACAAAATCTATAAAAAAGTTAGAGATTTACTGAATTTTATTTTGAAAAAGGAGGAAATATTTAAAATATATTTGAAGAAACTAAGTAATCTATAAGTTTTAGGATTATCATTTTTATTCATGTTTAAACTTAGTCTTTATATGGTAAATTGTTATCCATTTTAGGTAAGAATCAAAATTGAATTTTTGTATAGTCTCTTTCGTTACCCTAAGTCATATGCATCCTTGTGAATCTTTGCTAGGAATTCTTTAACTTGGACTCTCATGCCCTTTTTTTATTAATATTTTCTCTTTTTTTTAAATATGTATAACTCATCTAATTTTCTTTCGTGTAAGCATGAAGGCTTCTTGAGGCCCTCATACCTAACTAATTGACTATTAGATATGTTAGTATATATATAAGTAATATTTTTTAGTTTTCTTAGGCTTTCTAATCCGTCCATGTAGCGAACTTAAATTCGATGGCTCCCAAACTGGTTAGTTTTAGGGCACGGGTGAGAAAACACCCCACAAACTTAAGGATTCGAGTGAACTAGGCCACAAAACCAAGGACTTTATTTATAAAATCACCATTAGGCGTGAGTAATTATGCTTCCTGAGGCACATGTATCGAGCTTAATTAGTGAATTTCTTTAGTTTTTTTTTTAAGTATCATTTTTTATAGGGCACAAGAGTCTTTGTCTTAGAATCCTAGATGTGTAAGTGTATTAGGTATGCACATTTCATTAAGGTAAAAATTAAGACTAATTACTTATTTAATTTTTCCTCCTATACCTAAAAATTCAACAATTTAATTGTTTTGACCAAGTTTTTAGATATCCTAATCATGATTTTCCTAATTCTTAAGGCTAACTTAGATTTCTTTTAAAAGATAAGTTAAAATATTGTCCCTTTTTTATTTTATTATTTTTTTTGTTAGTAGTATCTACCTATGTTAGTATGTTAGTAAATTCTCCCCCCACACTTATCTCATGCATTGTCCTTAATGTATGAATGAATGCACTTATGCATGAAAAAGAAGAAAGGGAAGGAAAATATTATCTTAGGGGGTGGTTCCGGTGGTGGTCTGATTGGGCCAAGCGTTGCTACCCAATCAAGATAATGTGGTAATTCACGGGACCTACCTTTATTGACCTCTTTTCTATTTACATGTTTAGAATCCCCAGTATGAATAGGAACATGAAAGATCCTATCGTGAAACTTACTTACTTTACATGACCAGTCCTGGAAAATCATCATAGAGTCATCATGGTCTATACCTATGTCCAACAAAAGAATGTGACTTGATAGAATAGTTGACTTGGACTCAAGAATAATAGGTTCAGGAACCAATACAAACTCGGGAAAATTGACGTGGGGTTCGAGAGTTAGTTTTGGTTCAAGTGTTGAGTCCAAGTTCAAGAATTGAGATTCACATTCTTTTCCCATTAATGGAATGTGATTATCCAAAATTGGGGATTCAATTTCAAGATCTATGGAAACGGGAATGAATGTTGGCTCAGAAAATTAATCCAAATTGGATAAGAATACCGGAGTCAACAGAGATTCGAAGATGGAAACTGAATCACAAAGTTGGAGATCGGGTTCACATTCACAGTCTAATTCAATCTCATTGAAATTAAAACTAGCCAATTTGTCCAAGGATTGGGATTGATCAAGTTCATATTGATGTGATGACATTGAATCTTGATCAAGGTCTTCTAGACATAATGATTCTTGGTTCCTATCAACTTGGTTGGTTAGTTCAAGAATGTTTTAAAGTCTAGAAATTTGATCATTCATTATATCTTGCAAACGATCCAGTTTTTCTTCTAACCCATCGAATGGATCATTTGAGGACTGAAACATTGGTGATGTGGTAAAAGAAGTATATGAATATAATGGTTGAACAGGTGGTTGACAATATGGCTCAGGGGTGTTGTATCCCCATTGACTCTGTGAAGAGCAGTGATGATTATTCCAGTCTTGTTCATAGTATTGGGATGGGGCATGTAATGATTTGGATAAGACTAATCTGGCACACTAGGTTGGTTAAAGTTATGATATGCCAGGTTGTAATATCTGAAAAAGAGGTTGGTGTGTAATATGGATTATTATTAAAATTGAAAAAATTGTTGTTATAAGCCATATCACAAATAAAAGACAAACAAAGAAACAAATAAGCAAATAAAGGAGAGAAGAAAAAAATTCTAAACTAAGTTAGGGTAGACCATGACCTAGACGACTCCTAACTGGTTAGACTGTGCACGAGAGGTAGAATGCAAACTTTGACCACAAGCTAATCAGCCAGGTCAGGGCAAGATTGGTGGGAGGTTATCCGTGGCAAGATTGGTGGGAGGTTATCCGTCAAAGACGTTTCCTTAATTAAGTAACCACCAACCTTCGAGCTTTCGGCCCTCAATCCCCTTCCTAGATACTGATTTTGGTAAGAGTCAAATTCCAACATCGTTCCCCCTTAGGATATCTCCTAATTGAGTCTGGGATGTCCCTAGGGCCAACGTCTACTCATTTTGGCTTGGGTTAGTGAGTGAGGAGATTGTTTGTGGGCCAAGGAAGGGTGATGAGATCCCCACCTTATCTTATTTATGGGTTATGCCCTTAAAGTGATTTAGTGCACGTGTAAAGCAATAGACAAATATTCACTCAAAAGCAGAAAATCAGCCAAGGGTGCTTCCTAGTATATATGCAATGCGAACGTACCTTGTCTCCAGCACTCTTCAACCAAAATTAAAAAAATTAAATAGACACGTGCTTAAAATGTAAGAGTCTAATTTTTTTATTTTTCAACAAATAGGTTACTGTTAATTAATTAGTAGTGTGCAGGGTGATTACAGAGAAAACGTAACAGAACAGCAAGTTTAACTTTAAATTTCCAGCAACCTGCAGAAAACACAATGAGTAGTTCACTACTCAGGCCGTGGAAATGCGGTTATAGCCGCGTTTGTGCGGCTCTGTAGTAGGCTCTGCTGCTCTGCCTTCTAGGGCAGAGGCACAGAGTTGCTATATGTCCTTTCCTGCAATTATATTTCCTGTTCTCTGATCCTGCAAACCAAAAAAATAACAGATAAATTAATAATTAGTTTTTTTTTTTAGAGAATAACTTACCGTCCCTCCCCGGCAACGACGCCAAAATTTTGATTGAGTTTTTACCGGCACACAAGAATACAGAATTTCAGATCTAAGAATAGAATGTGCAAGGTACTCAATTCTACTGCTATAGCAAGTGGCTATGCGGTCGTGATCTACAGGGAGGGACTATCGATGGAAGCTTTTTAAGTAAGTTCTCTTATAGGTTACAAAGTATTTGAATTAGGAAGAAGATGGTAGATAAAGAAGATGGAAAATAGATTATATACAAGAAATTGAATTGGGTGTTGTTGGTGTTGATGATCTAAACTAAAGAAATAAAAGAAAAGAAAAATAACCTAAAAATTGCTTACCTCTTTAGCGCTTATATACCTTGGATTCATTGCGACGACTTACCTTGTCTTTGAAGGTAATCAAGCATGATCTTCACCATTCATGATCTACACTACGAATAAAAGGGCGAGCTAAACTAACAAGAATGGTTATTCATCACCATATGCCATCAAGGGCACTTACAATGGCGAAGCAGTCTCGAGGCTATTGAATTCACTTGGATTACAAACACATCAGAGGAAAATAACAAAAACAAGAGTAAAGAAGAAACGGAAACTTCGATTTGATTCTTATAACAATGGAAGAAAAGACTTACTTACACCGATGTCACCTCAGTACAAGATTAATCTCCTTCCTCCATGAAACTCGTCTCTCCTCTCAGTTACATAAAGAAAAAGTAAAAAATTACATAAAAGAAAACTAATAAAAAAAACCTAAGTTACAAACTACAAAATAGAGAGAAAATCTAAACAAAACCCTAAGCTCGTTTCTGGATTTGCCCTTGAGCTTCTGAGATCTGCCCTTCCTCTATTGCTATGTAGGGGTATTTATAGGAGAAAACCAGAGGATAAGAAGCATATGAAGATAAAAGGAGCAAAATATCTCTGAATTTGGATTCTTCTTTTATCTCCAAACTTGTTTAGACTTATCCTTAGAAGTTCAAATCTGTCCTGCAACTTGTTATCATGTTGATCGCCGAATATGGCTCATCTTCTGATTGAATTGGAAAGTTTGATCAACATAAGAGTTGTAGTCCTTTAACTCTTCTTTCTAGAGTATCTTGAATCATCAGATTTGAATATATGTAACAAAAGTTATGATCTGAATACTAAAACATGTACAGTCTGAATCCGAATTTTTTGAAACAATTTTTATCTTTAAACTCTTCTCCTTTTATCTTTAGTCTTGTCTTGCAAGCAACTAGAGTTGAGTAGAAGTCCATCTCATTTTATTCTTTTCCTCTTCTTTTAGCAACTAGGAGTTCTATCTTATCCTCCCTTTTCCTCCATTAGATTTTAAATAAAGAGTTTAAAAATCCAAGTTTAGATTAGGTTAGATAATAAGAAACTTCTAAATTATTGCAACTTTTGCACATGCGCTTGCACATGGGCTTTTTTAGGCTTCTAGGCTTCATTTAGGCTTTATTCTTTTATTTAAATAATTACTCAAGTCCTGCACACATTAAATAATAAAACATTAGTAATAGTGCATAATTATACGAATAAATAGGGAAATATGCTAGTAAATGTAGTGATAAATATACATTTTTTACTACCTATTAAGTAGTAAGATAGTGAGCCCAGATCTTTTTCCTATATTAAAATCAACAAAACACTCTTTGATAGGTAATAAAAAGTGCATATTTATCACTACGTTTACTATCACATTTTCATATTTATTCCTATAATTTTGCACTATTACTAATGTTTTATTATTTATTGTGTGCAGGCCTTGAGTAATTAAAAATAAAGAAATAAAAGCCCAAAAAGACCATGTCAAAGCCCAAGTGCAAAAGTCCAAATGCAAAAGTTGCAATTACAATATGCAAAAGTTGCAATTACTAAAAAGAGGGAAGGGATAGACTTCTATCCAACCCTAAATGCTGACAGGATGAAGACAAATTTAAAAGAAGGAGAGTGCAAAGATAAAATTCGTTTTGAAGAGATTTGAAGTTAGGGTAACTTGCTTCTCAAGTTATCCCGAATTTTCAAATTAAAGAGGCGAGATTTCAGATCTAAACGGATAGACCCAGATGGACGGACCAGAGGAAGCCACGCACAAAAGCGCGTGGTCAGGGATAAGGCTATGGCCGCGTTTCCCGGCCAGATGGATGAGACAGAACAACTGCTTTTGCAGGAGAGTTCTATCTGGACTCTACTTCTTTCAGCGCCTATAAATACCCCTGCAGAGCAACAGAGAGGCGCATCCAGACATGGGAAATTAGGGTTTCTTTAGTTTTTCTCTTTAAATTTCTGTAATCTTAATTTCTTTTTAGCATATTGTGGAGAAGAAGGAGCATTGTATTTGGGACGAGATTTCAAATAAAGGTTACCTTTTTGTCATTTAAATTCTTGTTATTTAATTTCTCTTTACTTTGTGATCTTTCTATTTGTTTTGTTCTTCTTTTTTTTACAATTCTTAATATCAAACAAAATAAAAAATTGAAAATATAAAAAAAATGATTAACTAATTCTTAAGTGTGGTTTGCTGATCTCTTAAGCAACCCTAGAGCAGTTTAGAAATTGAATGGATTGATAACAATTTTTTAGAAACCCTAGGTTTAAGACAGATTGCTTGAAGATTAAATTGATGATTAGTTTTTCTAATCTAGGTTACAGATCTAAACAATTCTTCACAACTTCATACTTAAGTACTTTGACAGCATAACTTTAAGGTAACTCTTTTCTTATGCTGTACTTAGAAGTTAGGATGAATATTTGTTGAATTTTTAGTAGTATAAACTAGTTAGATTCTAAAATCATTTTTTTCTTACTTGAATCTTTTCTAATAAACCTAGGATAGATTTTATGCATTTCAAGATGACATTCAGTGTTCAAAACTTGCACTAGGGGTTGTGGTAGAAGATCAGTAAAACTACATATCTCCAATCATATATTTCAAATCTAATCTCTCTTTTGTTTTGTTCTAAAGATACAGAGAAGTCGTCCGAAAAGTTTGCATCGCATCCTTCCCTGTGGATCGACCCGCTTTGGCCCTTGCTGCAGCGGATAGAATTGAGACTGAGAATTCATAACTCTAACTTTTTCTTTTTTACAATTTCTCATTTTCAATCAAAATTTTGGCGCCGTTGCCAGGGAGGGACGGTAAGTATTCTCTAAAAAAAACTAATTATTAATTTATTTTTTTTGGTTGGCAGGTTCGGAGAATAGGGAAACTAACAGCAGAAAAGGACTATAGCAACTTTGTGCCTCTGCCCTCGAAGGCAGAGCAGTAGAGCCTACTACAGAGTCGCGTTTGCGCGACAATAGCCGTGTTTCCGCGGCCTGAGTAGTGAACTACTCACGCTATTTTCTATAAGTTGCTGCAAATTGAAAGATTTATTTACTGCTTTGTTAACTTTTCTCTTTGATCACCCTGCACACTGCTAATTAATTAACATAACCTATTTGTTGAAAAATAAAAAAATATATAGACTCTTGCATATAGGCACGTGTCTATTTATTTTTAATTTCTGTTGAAGAGTGCTGGAGATAAGGTACGTTCGCATTGCATATAGACTAGGAAGCACCCTTGGCTAATTTACTGCTTTTGAGTGAAATTTGTCTATTGCTTTACACGTGCACCAATTTGACTTAAGGGCTTGTCCTATAAATAAGATAAGGTGGGGATTTCATCACCCTTCCTTGGCCCACAAACAATCTCCTCACTCACTAACCTAAGCCTAACTAAAAATGAGTAGACATTGGCCCTAGGGACATCTCAGACTCAATTAGGAGATTATCCTAAGGAGGAATGGTGTTGGAAATTGACTCATATCAAATCAGTGTCTAGGAAGGGGATTGAGGGCCGAAACCCGAAGATTGGTGGTTATTTAATTAAGGAACGTCTTTGACGGAAAACCTCCTACCAATCTTGCCCTGACCTGGCTGATTAGCTTGTGGTCAAAGTCTACATTATACCTCCCGTGGACATTCTAACCAGTTAGGAGTCGTCTAGGTCATAGGTCTACCCTAACTTAGGTTAGAATTTTTCTTTTTTGTTTGCTTATTTGTTTTTTTTTTTTGTTTTATTGTGTGATATGGCATATAACAATAATTTTTCCAATTTTAATCCATATTACACACCAATCTCTTTTCGGATATTACCAACCGGGCATATCATAACTTTAACCAATCTAGTGTGCCAGAATGGTCTTATTCGAATGAATATAACCCATGCCCCCCATCCTATGACCATAATTTTCATAACAATTTCAACTTTTCACAGAGTTCATGGGTTTCGCTTCCCCCAAGTCCAATTTTCAACCAACTTGTCCTCCTTATCTACCTTGCCCATAATATTTCCAAGATTCATACTCAGATCCACTAGTTCAAAATAGAAAACCATCTATCTTGAAAATGATGAGTATGCATGAGTCCAAGCAACAATCACCATCAATCTTGGACATGATGATGCGTGAGTCCAAGCAACAATCACAAAATCTGACCAACTCACAATTTCATCATGATTGCCACAACAACACTTCATCTTTTCAAGTCCTATCACAACAAAATGATGAACCTATCGACTATGAAAAGATGCTTGAAGTCATGACTCAGGCTAGAATCGCTCGTGATCATGAAATAGATATGATGGTTCAAACTTTACGTTCTCACCGTTCGGCCATTTCTGATGTCGTTAACCATTCTCTTAGAGCCGAAGAGTCACGTTGCTTTGGAAAACAAGATTCTATTTCAGTACAATCATTTGAACTTGCTCAAACTCTAAATTTTGAAAATGACATTGACAGTTTGGCAAGTTATTCCTTTCCTGAAATTGAACTTGAACATGAATATGATCATGAAACTCAACTTAGTGATTCAATTTTACTTCCTGATTCAATAATGACTCCAGTGTCTCCACCTGATTTTAATCTTTTCCCCGAGTCAACATTGGATCATATGCCAATTCATCATGAATTGAATCACCCATTTTTTATGATCATATTGAACTTGACCAATTTTATAAATTTGAAAGTTCCATGGATAAATTGACAAGTTCTCATTTTTATGTCATTAAACTCAATGAGAAATATGACCTAGATTCTCAAATCTGTGATTAAGTTCAAATTCCCGAATCAATATTGACTCCTGTTTTGTTACCTGACTTAGGTAATATTTTAGAGTCAGTTTTGATTTCTACACCTATCATTCCTGAACTTGAATCACCAATATTAAGTCACATTCCATTGTGGAAAAATGATTGTGGACTAGAGTTTCAACTTCTTGATTTAGACCCACTTCTTGAACCAAGCTCGACTCCTGAACCCTTACTTGATTTAAGTTACTTTCTTGAATCGGTCTTCTTTCCCGTACTTCTGACGTCCAAGTCAATCATTCCATCTTTTCACACTCCATTTTGGGACAAGGCGGTTGACACAATTGACTCTGAAAATAATTATGAAATTTGGAAATTAGATGGGATGGAATTTTTAATAAAAAATGTTCATACATATATCATTTTAGTGGGTTATATAAGAGAGATTTCTGGTGGGTTCCTTCGAATTCCATGAAAAGTAGATTGGGCCGCATTCCGTGGACCAATTAGACCACCACCGGAACCACCACCTTGAGGTAACATCTGCCTTCCCTTTCATCTTTTTCATGCATACATGCATTCATTCATACAATAAGGACGATGCATGAGATAAGTGAGGGGAGGGTTTACTAACATACTAACATAGGTAGAAATATATATATATATATAATTTATAAAAAGGACAATTTTTGACTTATCTTTTGAAAGAAATCTAAGTTAGTCTTAAGAATTAGGAAAATCATGATTAGGGTTTCTAAAAACTTGGTCAAAATAAATAAATTGTTGAATTTTTAGGTATAGGAGGAGAAATTGAATAAGTAATTAGTCTTGATTTTTACCTTAATGAAATGTGCATACCTAATGCATATCTAGGATTCCAAGACAAAGACTCGTGTGCCTCATAAAAAAAACAAAGAAGTTCACTAATTAAAATGGATACATGTGCCTCAAGAAGCATAAGTATTCACGCCTAAAGGTGATTTTATAAAATAAAGTCCTTGGTTTTGTGGCCTAGTTCACTCGAATTTGAGTCCGTGGGGTGAAAAAGGGGTGTTTTCTCACCCGGTGCCCTAAAACTAACCAGTTTGGGAGTCACCGACTTTAAGTTCACTACATGGGTGGATTAAAAAGCCTAAGAAAAATAAGAAATATTATATATGTATTAACACATCTAATAGTCAAATAGTTAGGTATGAGGGCCTTAAGAAGCCTTGATACTTACACGAAAGAAAATTAGATGAGTTATACATATTAAAAAAAAGAGAAGAAAAAAATATATTATATATGTATTAACACATCTAATAGTCAAATAGTTAGGTATGAGGGCCTCAAGAAGCCTTGATACTTACACAAAAGAAAATTAGATGAGTTATACATATTAAAAATTCATAATAATAAAGAGGCATGAGGGTCCAAGCTAAGGAATTCCTAGTAAAAATTGACAAGGATGCATATGACTTTTGGTAACGAAAAAGACTATACAAAAATTCAATTTTAATTCTTACCTAAAATGGATAACAATTTACTATATAATGACTAAGTTTAAGAATGAATAAAAATGATAATCCTAAAACTTATAGATTACTTAGTTTCTTCAAATATATTTCAAATATTTCCTTCCTTTTTCAAAATAAAATTCAGTAATCTCTAACTTTTTATGGATTTTGTGGGTGTAATCCGCTAAAAACCCTCACGAGATAACACTCGTCCTCTAGGATAACCTAGAGGTTTAATGACTTGTTGCACGTGCTAAGTGCAATCGTGATTCCTACGAAAGTGAGTTAGAATAGATTAATTTTCTTTTCTTTTTGATTTTTACTCGAGGATGAGCAAAAAAGATAAGTGTGGGGGTGTGATAGGTAGTAAAAAGTGCATATTTATCACTACATTTACTATCACATTTTCATATTTATTCTTATAATTTTGCACTATTATTAATGTTTTATTATTTACTGTGCGCAGGCCTTGAGTAATTAAAAATAAAGAAATAAAAGCCCAAAAAGACCATGTCAAAGCCCAAGTGCAAAAGTCCAAATGCAAAAGTTGCAATTACAATATGCAAAAGTTGCAATTACTAAAAAGAGGGAAGGGATAGACTTCTATCCAACCCTAAATGCTTGCAGAATGAAGACAAATTTAAAAGAAGGAGAGTGCAAAGATAAAATTCGTTTTGAAGAGATTTGAAGTTAAAGTAACTTGCTTCCCAAGTTATCCCAAATTTTCAAATTAAAGAGGCGAGATTCCAGATCTAAACGAATAGACTCAGATGGACGGACCAGAGGAAGCCACGCACAAAAGCGCGTGGCCAGGGATAAGGCTATGGCCGCGGAAACACGGCCAAAGTCGCGTTTCCGCGGCCAGATGGATGAGAAAGAACAACTGCTTTCGCAGGAGAGTTCTATCTGGACTCTACTTCTTTCAGCGCCTATAAATACCCCTGCAGAGCAACAGAGAGGCGCATCCAGAGACAGGAAATTAGGGTTTCTTTAGTTTTTCTCTTTAAATTTCTGTAATCTTAATTTCGCTTTTAGCATATTGTGGAGAAGAAGGAGCATTGTATTTGGGACGAGATTTCAAATAAAGGTTACCTTTTTGCCATTTAAATTCTTGTTATTTAATTTCTCTTTACTTTGTGATCTTTCTATTTGTTTTGTTCTTCTTTCTTTTACAATTCTTAATATCAAACAAAATAAAAAAATTGAAAATATAAAAAAAATGATTAACTAATTCTTAAGTGTGGTTTGCTGATCTCTTAAGCAACCCTAGAGCAGTTTAGGAATTGAATGGATTGATAACAATTTTTTAGAAACCCTAGGTTTAAGACAGATTGCTTGAAGATTAATTGATGATTAGTTTTTCTAATCTAGGTTACAGATCTAAACAATTCTTCACAACTTCATACTTAAGTACTTTGACAGCATAACTTTAAGGTAACTCTTTTCTTATGCTGTACTTAGAAGTTAGAATGAATATTTGTTGAATTTTTAGTAGTATAAACTAGTTAGATTCTAAAATCATTTTTTTTCTTACTTGAATCTTTTATAATAAACCTAGGATAGATTTTATGCATTTCAAGATGACATTCAATGTTCAAAACTTGCACTAGGGGTTGTGGTAGAAGATCAGTAAAACTACATATCTCCAATCATGTATTTCAAATCTAATCTCTCTTTTGTTTTGTTCTAAGGATATAGAGAAGTCGTCCGAAAAGCTTGCATCGCATCCTTTCCTGTGGATCGACCCGCTTTGGCCCTTGCTGTAGCGGATAGAATTGAGACTGAGAATTCATAACTCTAACTTTTTCTTTATTACAGTTTCTCATTTTCAATCACTCTTCAAGTTTTTTTTTTAAGATCACCTTTTCCAAAGCCTTTTTCAAGTTTGAAATTTTTCTTTAAATCGCTTCCCTTCTTTCCATTCACTTTTTCAATATAAAAAAATAAAGAAAAACACAAACATCATTCTTTGTTATTTAACAATTCATCAAAAAGTTTCTATCACATTCCTCCTTGTGGATACGACCCGTTAGCCCAAAGCTAGACGGTAATTCTTGTCACTTTCATTTTACAATCAATTTTTGGTGCCATTGCCGGGGAGAAAATAGTGTAATTATTTTCTAACAAGATTGGTGTCTTGTTTTAGGGATGTCAAGTTTTAGACTTAGTGCTCAACCTTTGCAAGAGAAGACTTGATATTATGTGCTCCTACTGTCGAAAGTAGGAAACAGAATTTCAAGAAATCGCAGCGTAAGTTTGAAAATTTGTGGATTACTAAAAAACTCTATTTTACAGGACATATCGCTTTGGAAAACTACAGTTTTTGTGTATTATTCTTGCTATATCTGATATTCACACTCCCTGTTTTTAATCTAACAGTAATCTGATCGATTGTTAATTGATTAAAAATTTTTAGACTTGCATTCTAGGCATTTGTCTAATTACATTTCTTTTACAATTACTGTTGAAGATAGCTGGAGACAAGGTACTTATGCATAGCATATAGTTTAGGAAATATTTTTGGGTAATATTTGCTTATCAATGTTACTTTTCAATATCTTACACATTCTGCGCAATCAATTTTAAGGGCAAAACCCAAATCAAGATAAGTGGGGATGTCATTACCCTTCCTTAGCCCACAAACTATCTCCAAGCACGCACAACCTAAATCTAAGTAAAATCTGATAGATGTTGGCCTTAAGGACATCTTGAACTCAGAAGGAGATTATCCTAAAGGGAAGGTGTTGGAATTTGACTTCTGTCAAAACAGTGTCTAGGAAAGGGATTAAGGGGCAAAACCTCGAAGGCTGGTGGTTTGGCTTAATTAGGCCCATCGTTTTTGCATGGATACGTCCTACCAATCTTGCCCACCTGGCTGATTAGCTTGTGATCAAAGTCTGCATTATACTTTCGGTGGACAATTAACCAGTTAGGAGTTGTCTAGGTTAAGATTACCTTATACTAGGCTTGGTTGTTCTCTCTTATTGACTATTGGTGAACTTATTTGTGATTGTGTTTGTGTATGCAAGTGTGGTAAAAAGACCCTAATTCATCTTGGTTGACTAGAAACACATTACCATCCAAGTTTAAAATCAAGACCAGATCCAGTTATGGCACAACCAATATCTTTGCAAGATAGGTTATATCCCATTAGAACCTCACTTCCATCTTGCATCTAACTTCTATCGGTTGGTGAACATAATTTTGAGCTCAAACCCTCAGTTCATTAACACACTCTCCAAGTTTTATGGCTTAGAGTCCGAAGATGCTTATTTCTTCATAAGAGAATTTGAGGAAGTATGCTTAATGATGAAAATCTCATACCTTATAGATGATGCTATTAAGTTGAGATTTATCAAATTTGCTCTTAAGGACTTAACTAAGAAATGGCTTTATAGCTCTCTGGCCGGCTCTATCACATCATGGGATAGTTTCATCAAAGTCTTCTTAAAGAAATTCTATCTAATTCATAAGTGTAGGATCTAAAATATTATGTCAACACAATACTAGAATAAAGATATTAGAGTTAAATAAAAGAACTTGCAAATAAGGAAATAAATCTCAGAAAATGCAAATATAAACACAAGAGATTTTATCCTGATTCGGTCATTTTGACCTACATCCAGTCCCAAGCAATCCGTTTGAGAATTTCCTTATTCTTCATTTTGTACACCCAAAATCAACACCTTGTACACTACTTGACAAATCCCCTTTGCCAAATGTATACAACGCTTCATACACCAAGAAGACAACAACACATTGTACAACTTCTCTTCAACCCGAAGATGCTTTTTTATAATTTTTCTCTTTGAGTGATTACAATCAATCATATATGCCTTGAGACTGTATGTGATCGTGAACAAGGTCTCTTATAGGTGGACTCTCAAAATTCTTCACTATAGGATTAGAATTTGAGTGAAGAATAAAAAGTAAAAATAGTTTTCTAAAAAACAGATTTTTTTTGAACAGAGCTTTTGGGTAGAAAAACTATGATATGAATTAGTGATTTAGCCTAGGACAACATCCCTATTTATAGGTAAAATCTATGGTCAGTTAGGATAGTTATCAACTTGAATTTGAATATTAAAACGTTGGATAAAATATCAAAATCAGAAACTATCTAACAATTAGAAACTACCATTAGTCGACTATATGAGGGTTAGTCAACTAGGATATCAAGTTTTGCCTATAGTAGTCGACTTATTAAGGGGGCAAGTCGACTAGGGAATGACTGATACAAATGATATGTTTCTGAAAACTGAACTTAGTCGACTAGCAGTATTTATAGCCAACTACAATTACTATTATTCGACTAGGTAAAGTATAAATAGATTAATCATGGTATGCAGAACAGAAATAGAGAGTTGATATGTATCTGAAGAAAAACTATGTCGACTATAATTAGTAGTAAGTCGACTATAGGTGATATAAGTCGACTAATCAAGAGTATAAGTCGACTATAGGGCTTATGATGTATGTGTGTGTTCAAGGCTTTTAACATTCTAATAAATATTATAATACACATCCATAGCCATAATCCTTGAGAATCTTAAGCATGTAGGACTCTTGTATAAGCTTGTGAGATAGAGCTCAAATGAAATGGCTTCACAAATATATCATCAAAATCAAGTTCCAACATTCTTCCCCTTTTTGATGATGACACTTTGTGTGCTTGAAAACTCCCCCTACAGAGGATATGTTATATGTTCTCCCCCTGCATAGAATAGGTTATAACAGATATAGAAAAAAAAATGTGCTCTCCCCCTACAAAAAATATATAATAACACACACATATATGATAAATGTTTGAAATATTTTTCTATCAAACTTTTAATGGTACCTGAAAGATAAATATTAGAATGGTACCAATCATTATAAGATCAAAGCATTAATCTTTAGGAATCCAAATCCTATTTGAATTTAGTTTTCACCTATTAGTATACACATAATTGATGAATTGCATATAGAATGTATGTATGATACAATATAAGTATTTTTATCAAAAATTCTTAAGTTTTTAGGAATCCATATCTACTTGTTCTTAATTCTTTTTTAAATAATGTCAATATTTCATTTCACAAAAAAGTTATATTGATTATGATTCTTTTCACTAACATGTGTAGATTTTTCACTTTAATTTAAGAATCCAAGACCATAATGATTATGTGACATCTTTTGATATGATAGCAAATTATTTAATTTTTCTTTTTCATGATTAAATTTAGTCACATTTTTCAAAATCTCTTCATACTTCATTTTGAAACTTTACATGTTTTTATCTAAAATAAAAAAAATTTCATTTAAAGACAATGTTTCTTTTTTAAGCATTACATTTTCTTTTATAAAATTCTCATTATCCTTTTTCAATGATGATATAACTTTTTAAAATCATCTTTTTGAGAATTTATAGAAGAAATTTGAGAAACATGACATGAATTTTCTTTGATAAGTTTTTTATTTTCCTTTGACAAAACTTTATTCTTTATTTTTCATTCTTAAGATCATTATATAATTTATAAAATGCATCAAAGAGTTCAGTATATTGTATCTCATCTTCTTCTTGAGTCATAAAACAAATGTTGACATATTCAGTGACTTCTTCTTTGTCAGAGGAAGAGGAATCACTATTCTCCCATGATGCTTGGTAATCTTTCTTCTTTTTGAACTTTTTGCTCGTGAATTTCTCTTTTTTTTAAGCAATGAGCAATCCTTCTTGATATTACCAGTTTTATTACAATTAAAACATTTAAACTTGCCTTGCTTCAAGAACTTTCTGAATTTTCTTAAGAGCATTGTCATCTCCTCTTCATCATCATCTGAATTGTCTGTATCTAAGGACGCTGGAAGGCAAGTTCTTTCTTCTTTGAGAAGATTATTGTTCATCCTTCTTTATATCGTCCAGTTATACTTCATATGTCATTAAATTACCAATAAGATTTTCTAATGACGTAGTGGAGAGATCATTTGCTTCTTCGATAGCAGTTGTCTTCTTCTCCCAATCTGATGTGAGTGCACGAAGAATCTTGCAAACTTTTTCGACTTGGGTGTATTCCTTTCCAAGAGATGCTAAGGAATTTGTTATGTCAGTGAACCTTGTTATTATTTCTGAAATTATTTCATTCTCCATCATTTTGAAGAGTTCGAACCTATGAACAAGAACAAAAATTTTAGATTCTTTAACCTTATTTGTACCTTCATGTGTTACCTGTAGTATGTACTATATTTGATTTGCAGATGTGGTTATTGACACACGATTGAATTCTTCTTTGATTAAGACACAAAATAACACATTCATCTCTTTGGCATCAAGATTCGAATTTTTCTTTTGATCATCACTCCAAGCAGTGTAGCTGGTCATCGGCTTTGTGCATGGTGCTTCTACTATGTCCCAAAGTTCATAGTTGAGTGATTGCAAGTAGATTTTCTTTCTACACTTTCACTAGTTATAGTTGGATCCATCAAATAGTGGTAGACATTATGTAGAATGTCCTTCTTTGAATTGTGACGAAGAAAACTCCATTGCCATCCTTGTAGGGTGTTGACCGAGTATGCAGGGCTTTGATAGAGTATGTCAGGCCGGGCTCTGATATCAATTGTAGGATATAAAATATCATGTCAACACAACACTGTAAGTTCACCTAGAGGGGGGTGAATAGGTGATGGCTAATCTAATGGTCACTTAATGCCAAATAATGCGGAATTAAAAACTATTATGACCTCACTAAAACTTTTGCACTAAACACCACGTATAACACAAGAGTGTTGCCGAATTCCCCGTGTAGGGCTCTGGACAAACTACTCTAGATTCCCCTTGAATGGGTTGAGGTGCCGCGTTGGCTCTCTTGGTTGAATACAAGTGTTAGCAAACAATCCCAAGCAAGTATATCAATTTGAGCACACAAGTATATCATGCATATAAAGATAGACAATAAAAGTATGCAAGATATAACAAGAGATAAAGAGAGAGAGATAGAGAAATCGCAAACACAAAGGATTTGTTTCGAGGTTCGAGCACACTTGCTCTACATCCCCGCCTTCGACACACGAAGGATTTCCACTATGCACGATCCCAATGGATCTCTCCTTGGTGCCGCAACACCTACAATCCCTCGGACTCCCTAGTCCCGTACACACGCAAGCTTCACAAGCTCGCCGAGGCCGCACCTCGAACCAAAGAGTTCACAACCGAACTCCAAACCACCACGAGCACACTTGCTCGCTCCTCAAAGAACAAATGAAGTCTTTGGTGATCACAACACTTTGATCACCTAAAAACAATCTCACTACAACACTCCTATAGGTAGATATAGCAATGGAAAGCTCAAGTGTTTGTGTGAGAAAGCAAGGAAAGAACTATGGTGAAAAACTCAAAGAATCACTTTAAACACTCTTGATAAAATCTTCCCTTTAGATTGGAAGTATTTGCTCTCAAATATGTGGAGAAAACTCTTTTAATGGAGTGGGAAAAACTGGCTCAAAGCTCTCCTAAAATCTTAGTGAAAACAGTCCACAAACCCCCAAATATATAGGCTGTCAAAAACAAGCCGTTAGGGTTCTGACAGGCCTGCCGGTCGACCGCCCGGTCGACCGCCAACGGTCAAAAATCCGACCGTTGGAGCCTCCGGTCGACCGCTCGGGTCGACCGAGTTACTGGAGCAGAGAGAGAACTCTGTCGGTCGACCCGTACGGTCGGCCAAGATTTCCAGAGAGCAGAGCACTCTGGAGCGGTCGACCGAGCCGGTCGGCCGTCCTCCAGTGCACAAAGGCGTGCACGTCTGTGCACGTCGGTCGACCCATCCGGTCGATCGACTTCAGGGTTAGTCGACTATAAAGGAAGCAAGTCGACTAATCTGAAGCCTGAAACAGTTTTCTGGGATTAAAAAGTTTGTCCTTTTGGCTCAAATAAAATCTCATAAATACATAGAAAATCTACAAAAATAGTTTAACCAATATACTTTGATATACAAACATGCTTGCACAAAATCAAGGCATGTTATAAAAGATTGGACTATTTTTATAACTTGGAAATATTTGGCTCATGATAAAAACTGTTTTTTCAAAACAATATTTTTCCAAAACATGTATTTCCAAAGCTTCATCAAATATAAAAACAAGATATACTTTTAAAGTATAGTGTGTATGGATATGATCCATTACACAATCAAGATGAAATATCTATGTTTTTGACAATAAGCATAAACTTGGTTTTGGTTGAAAGATGTAAGCATGACTATCAAAAACCAATCATGTATTTTTCTAAAAGAAAATTTTTTGTAAAAACAAAACTATCAAGAGTGTGTGTGTGATAAATACTTGAGCAATCCACCAACTATTCTATCCTTTACATTTTACTCTAAAACAAAAACAAAATCTTATACCTAGACAAAAGTCTTCATCTTCTTGAAGTCTTCACTTGAAGGTTTCTCATCTTCTTGACTTGGTCCAAGCTTGATCCAAAAGCTCCTTGGATCACACCGTGCTAGCTTCAAATCTTGACATTTTATCCTTTGTTGAGCTATGCACCTACAAAGATCTTGATAATGAATCTGTCACTAATTAAACACAAGATCATTAGTAAACATAACTTCATGAGTTGATCATCATCAAAACTAGGGTGATAGGCCTTTGGGCCAACAATCTCCCCCTTTTTGATGATGACAAAACTCATGAAGTTATATATGCATGGATTAAAGTAAAGCTTCAAAGAAGCTCCCCCTTAACTCATACATAACACAAAATAATAGATATTCAATGAAGCACATGAATATGTATGCAAAAGATGGAGATAAACATGCATCAAATTCTTTTTCTCCTATTTGCAAAACAAAACATATAAAACATATATGCATAAACATAAATCCTTTTTTCACAATACATGCATATAAATCCAAAATCTTTCTCCCCCTTTTTGTCAATCATCAACAAAGGGGTCAAAGTAAAAACAAAGCAAACAAATTTTTCTCCCCCTTTTTGTCAAAAACAAAGAGATCAAGAAGGGGTAATACAAATCAATCAATAAAGATTTATATGCGATATACATTCATGAAGAGGAAGACGCTAAGTTAACTTCCCTACACATATGCATTACATGAAGAAGGGATGACAAGCCCCAATTCACATAACACATATTATGTAATGCATAAGAGGAGATGTGAAGCTCCCCCTACACACGTATATCATATAAAGAAGAGTTTTTAAGCTCCTCAATTTATAATATACTCAACATGAATCTATATGTAAGAGAGATGTTAAGCTCTCCTTGTATATAGGAAATACAAATCAAAATTTTGATTTTTTTTATCAAAACAAAATTTTGAACTTTTCTCAAGAAACAAATTTTGAGATAACCATAATTTTTAATATTGATACTGATACCAATTGAAAGTATGTGATATCAAATAATCATTGCAAACTCTTCAATTTTTCTTAAGTTAAAACATATTGAGATACTAATTGAAAGTAAATTTTTAACCTAAGCTTAGCAAAAACATTGTGCTTTAAAAATGAATCTATCTTAACTCAAGCACAAATAACAAATCATATATATGTATAGAAAAGATAATACCAATAGAAATTGATACTACTTGAATTTGAAAGCATACATACATATAATCAAAACATGAGTATATATAAAAAGAATAATCATATTGATACCAATTGAAATGATCCAATGATACCAATTGACATAAAGTAATATCGGGTGTATATCTCATAGAAGAATAAATAACTAGTTTAAATTAATTTTTGAAAAACTAGTTAAAGATCCTTCAAAAACATGAAATCATATGTTTTTCATGAATTATACTAAATACATAAAAGTTCAAGCACTCATAGTCCATAAAGCTCAAATTATCTTGAAAAGTAAAAGATGAGTGTTCAAAGGTTATGTAAATGGCATTTTCATGAAAATAGACATTGAAGCTCAAACAAACATGAATCTTATTTTTAGACAAGACATGAAATTTTATTTTCATCAAAACAAATCGTGAAAATTTTTATTTTTCATCTTAAAGTAAACTTCAAGGTATATGTATGATTTATCCAATCCTAACAATACACATACATATCCCAAATATAAAAAGAGTCTATTAAAGGTATTTGCATGAAGGCAAGAGACTCACGGGTATACATGTATATTTATTAGATTTGAAATCAAAATACATATACATGAAGTAAAACAAAAGAATTGGCAAAGCATGTATAAATGAGAATCATCAAAACTAGTCTATACTTATGCAAATAGTGGGTACAAATGAGCATGAAGTGCAACCATATATAAAACAAATGTAGCTCACTCTTTGTACATGTATAATACAAGTTTTGATAAAAACTACATCTAAGCATGGTATTACCACATGAAGCACATACAACACAAAACATGAACATGCTATGAATATTATGAATGAACAAGCATGAACATAGATAAAATAGGAGTTTAGAGATTGTTACCAACTCCAAAGCTCCAAGCATGGTGGTCTTTCCCACCAAACCTCCTTGATAGCGGTGCTCCAAATATGTGTCCTTTTAGTTCAAGTGCACTCACTACCAAGATACCATCCCTCTCACGTTTTGCGAGAACCCTCACCTACATCAAATACACATGGTGGGGGTTTTGGTACCCATTTTTTCTTGGGTCCTTTAGGGTTAGTTTTATATGGCACCCAAATATTTTTATTATTAGCAAAATTAATATGATGCAATCTATCATAACAAAATTTTGCTAAATGGCCTTTGCGGCCACAATGTGTACATATGTACACCTTAGTATGCTTATGTGTAGGAGTGTGATCATGTTGTGCAACATAAGCAAATGCATGGTTATGATGTGCATGAATGTGTGGAGTTTGTTTCTTTGAAAACATTGACTCCAACCTAGAATGATTAAAAGCACAAGAGTTCAAAGTTGAACTCAAACCATCCATTTTATTTTTCAAATCTTTAATCTCATTTGTGGTGGCATGTAAGCATGATGAGATAAAGAATCATTTTTCTTTTTCTTATTACAAACATCTTCTTTTTCTTTTTACAAATTTTTCTTTTCAAAGATTTATTTTCTTGAAAAATAACTTTTCTTTGTTTTTCCACCAAATCAACTTTATTTTTCAAAGTGGTATTCCCTTCACATAAATCATTCAATTTTGCAAGCAAGGAAACATTCTCATTTTTCAAATCTTTATTTTCCTTTTCTAAGCATGCAGCCTTATTCTTAAATGCATCATTTTCATTAAGCATGCAATCAATTTCTTTTTCAAATTTTTATTATCTTTCTCTAAACATGCAATGTTAGATTTAAATGAATCTTGTTCTATATGCATGCAAGCAATGTTCTTTTTCAAATTTTTATTTTCCCTTTTAATCATGTCATATTTTTCAAGCAATAGATGACAAAAAGTAGATAGCTCATCATATGATATGTCCTCATCATTGGATTCGGTGTTTACCTCAAGGAAGTTATTCCCTTGGACCATGTAGCACACATTGGAGATGTCGCTTCCAACGTCCGAATCGCTCCCGGCATAATATAGATCCTTTTCGCCAAGGGAGGTGATGATGTTCCAAGCTACAAAAGCCGATTCAACATTAGAAACCCTAAATAAAAAATCATCATTTAGGGTTGACTTAAGAGCATGAAGGGCTTTTGCATTAGCCTCAAAGTACTTGCTATTATTAATATATGCATCATTAGTGGTAGCAAGATAAACATGAATGCCTAAGGCCTTGAGGTACATAGACATCTTAACCTTCCAAATTTGGATGTTAAGAATGTCAAAGGTGGGTGGTGACATGAAGTCCATGGTGTGTGTACAAATCTTGTGATTAGCCTAAAATGAGGATCTTTAACTCTAGGTTGTTAGACCCAAATCAGAGTACCAAGCTCTGATACCAATTGTAAGTTCACCTAGAGGGGGGGTGAATAGGTGATGGCTAATCTAATGGTCACTTAATGCCAAATAATGCGGAATTAAAAACTATTATGACCTAACTAAAACTTTTACACTAAACACCACGTATAACACAAGAGTGTTGCCGAATTCCCCGTGAAGGGCTCTGGACAAACTCCTCTAGATTCCCCTTGAATGGGTTGAGGTGCCGCGTTGGCTCTTTTGGTTGAATACAAGTGTTAGCAAACAATCCCAAGCAAGTATATCAATTTAAGCACACAAGTATATCATGCATATAAAGATAGACAATAAAAGTATGCAAGATATAACAAGCGACAAAGAGAGAGATAGAGCAATCGCAAACACAAAGGATTTGTTTCGAGGTTCGAGCACACTTGCTCTACATCCCCGCCTTCGACACACGAAGGATTTCCACTATGCACGATCCCAATGGATCTCTCCTTGGTGCCGCAACACCTACAATCCCTCGGACTCCCTAGTCCCGTACACACGCAAGCTTCACAAGCTCGCCGAGGCCGCACCTCGAACCAAAGAGTTCACAACCGAACTCCAAACCACCACGAGCACACTTGCCCGTCTCCTCAAAGAACAAATGAAGTCTTTGGTGATCACAACACTTTGATCACCTAAAAATAATCTCACTACAACACTCCTATAGGTAGATATAGCAATGGAAAGCTCAAGTGTTTGTGTGAGAAAGCAAGGAAAGAACTATGGTGAAAACTCAAAGAATCACTTTAAACACTCTTGATAAAATCTTCCCTTTAGATTGAAAGTATTTGCTCTCAAATATGTGGAGAAAACTCTTTAATGGAGTGGGAAAAACTGGCTCAAAGCTCTCCTAAAATCTTAGTGAAAACAGTCCACAAACCCCCAATATATAGGCTGTCAAAAACTAGCCGTTGGGGTTCTGACAGGCCTGCCGGTCGACCGCCCGGTCGACCGCCAACAGTCAAAAATCCGACCGTTGGAGCCTCCGGTCGACCGCCCGGGTCGACCGAGTTACTGGAGCAGAGAGAGAACTCTGTCGGTCGACCCGTACGGTCGGCCGAGATTTCCAGAGAGCAGAGCTCTCTGGAGCGGTCGATCGAGCCGGTCGGCCGTCCTCCAGTGCACAAAGGCGTGCACGTCTGTGCACGTCGGTCGACCCATCCAGTCGACCGACTTCAGGGTTAGTCGACTATAAAGGAAGCAAGTCGACTAATCTGAAGCCTGAAACAGTTTTCTGGGATTAAAAAGTTTGTCCTTTTGGCTCAAATAAAATCCCATAAATACATAGAAAATCTACAAAAATAGTTTAACCAATATACTTTGATATACAAACATGCATGCACAAAATCAAGGCATGTTATAAAAGATTGGACTATTTTTGTAACTTGGAAATATTTGGCTCATGATAAAAACTATTTTTCTAAAACAATATTTTTCCAAAACATGTTTTTCCAAATCTTCATCAAATACAAAAACAAGATATACTTTTAAAGCATAGTGCGTATGGATATGATCTATTACACAATCAAGATGAAATATCTATGTTTTTGACAATAAGCATAAACTTAGTTTTGGTTGAAAGATGTAAGCATGAATATCAAAACCATCGTGTCTTTTTCTAAAAGAAAATTTTTTGTAAAAACAAACTATCAAGAGTGTGTGTGTGTGATAAATACTTGCGCAATCCACCAACTATTCTATCCTTTACATTTTACTCTAAAACAAAAACAAAATCTTATACCTAGACACAAGTCTTCATCTTCTTGAAGTCTTCACTTGAAGGCTTCTCATCTTCTTGACTTGGTCTAAGCTTGATCCAAAAGCTCCTTGGATCACACCGTGCTAGCTCCAAATCTTGACATTTTATCCTTTGTTGAGCTATGCACCTACTAAGATCTTGATAATGAATCTGTCACTAATTAAACACAAGATCATTAGTAAACATAACTTCATGAGTTGATCATCATCAAAACTAGGGTGATAGGCCTTTGGGCCAACAAACACTAGAACAAAGATATTAGAGTTAATAAAAGAACTTGTAAGTAAAGAAATAAATCTCAGAAAATGCAAATGCAAACACAAGAGATTTTATCCCGGTTCGGTCCTCTTGACCTACATCCAGTCCCCAAGCAGCCCGCTTAAGATTTTCCTTATCCTTGATTTTACACAGCCAAAATCAACACCTTGTACATCACTTGACAAATCCCCTTTGCCAAATGTATACAACTATTCTTACACCAAGAAAACAATAACATCTTGTATAACTTCTCTTCAACCCGAAGATGCTCTTATATAATCTTTCTCTTTGAATGATTACAATCAATCCTATAAGCCTTGAGACTGTATGTGATTATGAACAAGGTTTCTTATAGGTGGACTCTCAGAATTCTTCACTAAAGGATTAGAATTTGAGTGAAGATTAGAAAGAGGAAATAGTTTTCTAAAATACATATTTTTTTAACAAAGTTTTTGGGCAGAAAAACTATTGATATGAATTGGTGATTTAGCCTAGGACAACATCCCTATTTATAGGTGAAATCTATGATCAGTTAAGGTAGTTATTAACTTGAATTTGAATATTAAAATGTTGGATAAAATACTAAAAATCAAAAACTGTCTAACAATCAGAAACTACCAAGAGTCGACTTGTGTATGAGGGTTAGTCGAGTAGGATATCAAGTTTTTCCTATAGTAGTCGACTTATAAAGGGGGCAAGTCGACTAGGAAATGACTGATACAAATGACATATTTCTTAAAATTGAACTTAGTCGACTAGCAGTATTTATAAGTTGACTATAACTACTATAAGTCAATAGGAGAAAGTATAAGTCGACTAATCATGGTATGCAAAACAGAAACAGAGAGTTGGTATGTATCTGAAGGAAAAACTAAGTCGATTATAGTTAGGAGTAAGTCGACTATAGGTGATATAAGTCGACTAATCAAGAGTATAAGTCAACTATAGGGCTTATGATATGTGTGTGTATGTTCAAGTCTTTTAACATCCTAATAAACATTACAATACACATCCATAGCAATAATTCTTGGAAAGTCTTAAGCATGTAGGACTCTTGTATAATCTTGTGAGATAGAGCTCCAATGAAATGGCTTCATATATGTATCATCAAATTCAAGTTCCAACAATAAGACTGCTCTCATTAGGAAGAACATCATGCAATTCAAGTAGGAGCCTAGTGAACCGTTTTGGAGGTACTTTGAACACTTTAAAGACCTCCTTGTCCAATGTCCTCATCATGAAATAGAGAGATGTCGATAATACCAAATTCTTTATGACAGTTTAGACTACTCAACCAAGACCCTCTTAGAAAGCATGTGCCAAGGGGATTCTTACAGAAGGATGAGAATAAAGGATGGGATTTATATGAGAGTCTAGCTGAAAAGACCATCCAATGGGAATATACTAATGAAACTTTAAGGAATTCAAACTCCATCTCTTCAAAAGGAGTTCTCAATTCAATTAATCATCCATAGCTAACGAGGCTAAGTTAGCAACCTAGCGAGAAGATTAAAAGCTTTAGAAACTAAGGAATCAAGTCCTGTCAATTAAGTTAGCCCAAACAAATTTTTAACTCTGGGTTGTACTTATTGTCAAGCTATGAATCATGTGTTTGAAGAGTGTCCTATGTTTCAAGCTCAACAACATTTTTCAGAACAGATAAATGCAACCTTTTCAAGACCGAACAATAATCCTTACGCATCAACGTACAATCCTCCCTGGAGAAATCATCTGAATTTCTCATGGAGCCTAAATAACAATGACCAATCATGGTCAAATCATGCAAGCCACTTCCATCATGCCAATAATTCTTTCAATCATCAACCTAACTTTTTCAATTTCCATCATAATTCTCCCAACCATCCACCTAAATTTTCAAACTATCATCAAAACTTTTCATACAAAGCTCCACAATCTTCCTTCCAGAATCCTCAACTAGAAAGGAGAATGACTGACTTCAAGAGAAACATGAAAAGGTACATGAAAAATCAAGATTCTCTCATACAAACTATACAGAGGCTAGAGGTTCAAATGAGCCAATTAGCCAATCCATAAAATGAGAAACAATAGGGTACCCTACCTAGTCAGCCAATAATGAATCCTAAGAATTCTCAATAAGCTTATTTGGCTGAGAACCAATCATTGAATCAATGTAATGTTGTTCATACATTGAGGTCGGGAAAGAAAGTTAAAAATTAAGTATCAACACCATCTAATCCCATTTAGCACAACCACAATCAATCATCCACCTAGTCTAATCCCAATCCTTTCAAATCTGACAAAACAGATAAGTCAACGAGTCATATGCACCAGCCTATAGTACCATTTCCTAATAGGCTAAAAAACAACAAGCAAATTTCACACATGAATAAGATAATTGAGACCTTCAATCAGGTGAAGATAAATGTGCCACTTTTTGATGCCATCAACAAGTCCCATCCAATGTTATGTTTCTTAATGACACTTGCACTAAGAAGAGAAAGACTATTGTACCCCAAAGGTCTTCTTAGCCACTAACATTAGTGAGCTACGTCTGGTCCAATCCCTATTAAGTATAAGGATCCAGGTTATCCCACCATAACCTGCACCATAGGACAAGCCGAGATTAGTCGTGCACTTCTTGACTTAGGGGATAGTATCAACTTGCTCCCATTCTCAGTTTATCAACAACTTGGGTTGGACGATTGATCGGTGATTAGTCTACAATTCTGCATTATTATATCGCATTTTCCCACCGATTTATGAATAAAATAATGATTTAAACCGTGTTTTGGTCTCTATTGCAGGTAAATCAAAAGTTTAAGGGCAAATGAGTAATAAGAGTTTAATTAAACCCCTTTTAGGGTAATTAAATCCGTATTACTTGGAGGCCAAGGAAGGGATCATCTAGAAGATACGTCAATATTTTCCATTAATTTGCAAAGGGAAAAACTTACAAAGAGTTTGAGGAGCTAAATTACAAGTATTCTTAAAAAGATTACAAGTAGATCTCCTCAGAGATTCTGGAGAAGTGTGCCGATAGGAGTCTGGTCAGCGCGTGACCACTTTGTCCCTTTGACGATGCGAGCGATGAGATTCCCTTCTCGCCTGGTTTCGGGAATCAGAGAACAGAAGGTTGGTAGAACCCTCTTGTTACTTCTCAAAACCGCCTTCAATTAGGAATTCCTTCTCGCCTGGTTCTGGAGATTCCTTGAGAAGAAGGTGTTAGGGTATCAGCACCCTGATTAGAGAAGTAATTCTCTAAAAGTCTCTGAATTCTTGTACGCGCGGTGCATCGTGAAGAAGTCTCTGCCCCTGGAGTCCTCTCTCTGGATCGTCCCTCTTTTTCAGAAGTTCCTTGCGTCCTCCCCTCCTTGTGCCCCTGTAGGCTATTTATAAGAAGAGTAGGGGTATAATTGTCCCTTTAAAATATAGAAACAGATTAAATCAAATCTATTTAAATCTGAAAAGTAGCCTTACTGTGAGGCTAGGATCAGCTTCTGCGAAGCTAGAAATGGCAGGTCGGTTGATCCTCCTGATCTGTTTTGATTCTTTCCATATAGTTAAAGGATCTCTCCTGATCCTCTTACTCGTTTTAGGAGAGTCAAGAGATTGTGGCAATCAACTACCAAATTTGATTTCAAACTTGATCTTGATTGGATTAGATTTGATCTCATCTGGAGATTTGATTGTTCAAAGGTCGATCATAGCAGACCAGCAGTGGCGTTGCCCGCTTTGACCTCACAGCAGAGCCAGAGGCAATATCTGGCAAAGTCAGAAGAAAGCTCTTTGGTGGAGCTACGTATCGTCTGTGGCGCAGTTGCGTGTGGTTCAGGCGAAGCTAACTCTCTCTGTGGAGTTGCGCTTCAGCAGTTCAGGCGAAGCTATAAGTTAACTTCTTGGCGGAGCTTTGAATGGCTTCAAGGCAAAGTTGGATGATCTTAGCCTCTCAGGCGAGGCTATCCCTTTGGACTCATGTGATGCTAAATGCTAACATCTTAGACCTGCTGAGGTCTGTTTAGAGATAATCCGAGCTCACTGTCTGCTTGACTGGATTAGTGGAGTCCAAGTTGCTTCCTTGTCACTCAGAGATGGGTGAAAACTGGTCGTCAGCTTGTCTGTCACTCGTCTTTTGTAAATGTCAACAAGTTTAGACATTGTTTAGGCCAGTAAGAATCTTGTCTTTTTTAAGTGTCAACAAGACCCCCTTCAAAATTTTTGAAAGTCTGCAATGGCTCAGACTTTGAAATACTTTGAAATGCTTTAATCGGTGGTATGTGAAGTACGAACGTCACCATGGTGGTTGAGTTCAGCTTTGCTTTCAATCCTGCTTTGGGATAAGTTCACCGAAGAACCGTGTAGATTCGCGACTCTGAGTAGCTCCGCGTCTGGGTAGCTCCGCATCTGGGTTAAGTTTGCTTTGGAACATCTTCCCTTTCCCGAGACCAACTGCTGCGGGTCAATCATAAGAAGGATTACTCTTTTTTTGAGGTCAAAATGACTTCTTTCGTATTAATCGAGGGAGATATTCTTCCCTTGTACGTTTTCGAGGGAGGATATTCTCTTTCTCAAGGCATAATAAATGCCTTTATGAGGGAGAACATTTCTTTCTTTGCACGGTTCCAAGGGAAACCGTCCCTTTTCTCAAGGTACAATAAATGCCTTAAATGCGCTCGTACTTCCACGCTTGAAGCGGCAGTGCTCAGGCCATGAGGCCTATAAATAGGACACCTAAGGTCCTCTGAAGAGAAGTGATCTGCTCTTCTTCTCTTCTCTTGGTTGAGAGAGATACTCAGATCTCTGAACTAGTGGGGATGCCTATTCTGGTCATTACCCGGCCAAGGACCGGTAAGTTTGATCATTCAGAGACTTTACTAATTAACTTTTAGGGAGTTCATCTCCCTTAATTTAGCTTTAACAGCTGCTTCAGGGATTAATTTTCCTTGTTCTTCATTTTGCAATTGACTGATCTGCAGAGAAGGATTCAGTATAGCTAGCGAAGCTATCATTCTGACTTGATTAAAGAAAGATCATTGCATGCGTGTTAAATCCGCTATTTATGCAAAACCTAGGACTTAGTCTCTTTACGGTCGAGCCAGTCTTGCCATATAGGTGGGGCTAAGATTGTGTCCCTCAGGATCAGTCTGGCTTAGCCATATAGGCGAGGCTAGGACTTGGCGTTTACTGAGCTAGCCCATCATCACTGCGCAAGCGAGGCTATCCTTTGCTTTAACTGAAATCATGCTTGACTGAATCAGATTGTTCCTCCCCAAAGAATTTGACTTAGTGCTTTTGCAGCTTCTCCTATGTTTAACTGCTAATTTGTTTCAGTTTGCATTGCAATGAGCTATGTTCGCTAATCTTGTGATGAAGAGACCAGAAAATTGCCTCTTGCTTTTCCAGTTGAAACATTACTCTTAAGCGGGGAGACCAGAAAATTGCCTCTTGCTTTTTCAGTTGAAACTTTACTCTTAAGCGGGAGGAACAAACTAGGGCAGCTGATGTGTATCCCAGAAGAGGTTGGCAGTCGCTTATCCGAGATGATCCAATTTGAGGCGAAGCTGGTAGTCGCTTATCCGAGATGATCCACTTCGGGAAAGCGGACGTCATCTGTAAGGTCACAGATCTTCCCATTGCCAATTTTCATCAAAGAAGATCTAACCTGCTGGTGGCGATCAGTCCTTCGCTAATTTTGATTACGGAAGGTTCAACTTCCTGGTGGCACAATCTGTCCTGGTGGCACAATCTGTCCTGGTGGCACCATCTGTTCTTGTGCGAAGGATTACAACCTTGTGCAGAAGGAAGGCCTTTCGTGTCCAATTAGTTTGGCTTGGAAGTAGATAGGACCACCTGTATACCTCTTGAGCAAATGATTTTGTTGTTTGAAACACAACCTTGATGGGCTTGTTTGTTTCGCCGCAAAACGCTGCAAAATGCAAGTCGTAAAACTTCTTTTCTATTTTCCGTTGTTTGTTTCGCTTGCAAAATGCAACTCTTCTTTTCCCACTTGCAATTGCTACAGTTAAATTTGTGGTCATGTAAATCTCACTTTTACACTCATATTTTCCCACTTGCAGTTGCTACAGTTAATTTTGTGGTCATGTAACTCTCACTTGTAGTACACTTACAGTTCAAAATATTTACTTGATAATCAATATATAATTTAATATTATTAAATATTTAATATTTAAATAGTGTTTAATTTCTTATTTAATTATTTAATTATTTTATATTTTAATCTTTAAATTTTTTTATTGTTTTTAATATTGTTTTAATATTTAACATTTTACTATTTTTATTTAATATTTTTATTTAATATTTATTTAATACTTTATTATTTTATTAATACTTATTCCATTTTTTATTATTTTATTTAGAGTTAATATTTTATTAATATAACAATATTATACTTTACAATATATTTAATTATTTATTTTTTAATATAAAAATTACTTTATTAATATCATAATATATTTTATTATTATATATTAATTTTATTATGCTTATAGTAATAATATTCAGTATAATAATACTATAATGATAATTTATTATTAAATTATAATTATATTTTACTTTGTTAATTTTATATTTCTATAATATTACAATAATATTATAATAAAATTTATATTATAATAATTTTCAAGTATATTTAATATTATAATATTATAACTATATTTTATTATTTTTGTAAGATTTTTTAATATTTATATTTTATTAGTATTCTTAAATTTTATTAATGTTCTTTAGATTTTCTTAAAATTTTATATTATTTATTTAGTTAATATTTTAGTAATATTTTACTATTTATACTAATATTTTATTAATATTATTGTTATAAATAAAATATTAAGATTATTAATTTTTATCTCAAATTTATTAATACAATTTAATTTACAATAGTAGATTTAATTTAATAGTATTTATAATATTTAAATCACTGCTACAGTTAATTTTGTGGTCAACTTTTCCACTTACACTTTTACATTACCAACCAAACACCGTAAAACACAATATACTTTACCATTTGCACTTTCACTTTATCAACCAAACACCGTAAAACACAATATACTTTTCCATTTACACTTCACTTTATCAACCAAACACCGTAAAACAAATTATATTTTCTCTGCTACAGTTCACTTTTTCCATTCTCATTTTACAACTTACGACTTGCAACGTTTTGCAACGAAACAAACAGGCTCGTAGTATCAATGTACCTTTCGTTTTAAATCAATGAAAGTTTATTTTCTGCTTATCTAGACTATCATCATATTTCATTTTTTTCCATAAAAACTTTCAAGTAAAAATTTATATCCATGGAATTTAATCTTAGGATTCATAATAACAGCAAAATATAAAATATATGAAAAATCTTTAAAGTATTTATTTATTTTTGGCATGGGAACAATAATATCTCGAAGAAAATTATTATTTCTGCATTGAGAAAATATCTTGGTTATTTCAATTAACACATATAATATTAAACTAATCGTTAGATAATAAATACCAGAAAATAATTTTGTTACTATTTTAAATCTTTTCAAAAATTCACAAAACCATTCACAAAATTCTCACTCCTCATCAGAAATAAAACAGGTATTATTTCTCAAGAAATGAACATATTTATTATGTGCTTACACTATATAGAAAAGGAATTTCAAGTCGGCTAAGAACTATCATTAAAAAAAATAGTCATCGACGTCTATCCAGCCGACGTGGAAAGTCTTCAACTTTCCACGTTGGTTTTAAATGTTGAAAGTTATGTTTTTAACGTCGGTTCTTCAAAGAACCGAAATGAAAAACTAAACTTTCCACATCCATTATTAAAAAAAAAAATTCTAACATGAAACTTCACTGAGAAAGGGAACTATCTACGTCGGTTTTTAAAAAAACTGACGTGAAAAATTATTAAAACCACACCTACATACTTAAGTTTAAAAGTCAGTTCTTTCTATAACTGACGTGTAAAGTGATAATAGATATCAGTACTCTAAAAAACCGATGGGCAATGCTTATAAGCTGTCAGTTTTAAACTGACATCCTATATTTAATTTATTTTTTTAAATTATAAAATAAAACTTTCTGTATATATCGAATAGAAATATATCAAATACACAGTTTGTAGCACCAACCAACCAACTATATATCTGACTGTATATATCAAACATAATCATATCAAAAATAAATTGCAGCCAACCAGACAGAGTACTCAATAATAAAATCCTACATATGCATATATATCATCAAACACATAATTAATCCAGCTAATAAATCCACACATGTATATATGTAATACGAATAAGAATAATTTAACACAATGCATCACACACACGCTATTTTGCACAAGATTCTCCAAAAATTACTTAATTACCATCAATACACTTTAGCAAACAAGTTGCCCACTTTTTCTAAGCTTCCAACAATTTCACATCTGTATTGATATTTTATTTTCATCCAATTATAAACATATTTAATTTTTATTTATGTTAACTATAAACACAAACAAAAAAGCATAAATTTTTAGAAGTTCAGAAGATTATACCTTTCTTAGAATATGAATAATTTGCAAAGTAATGATTTGACACATACATCATAATATAACGTCACAAACTATGGAATCTGGTTGATGGAGACACTACAAGCATTAAAATATATGTGTTAAATATAAGTTAAAACTTAAAATTTTTTCATCGATTTCTGAAATAATTAACTGAATCCTCTTCCATGAAGTAAGACTATCTCGTCTTCTTGGATTCAATATGGTGATGCCCTATTCATAAATTATAGAAAATAAACAAGATTATTAATAAATATTTTAAAAGTATTTTATGCATTAATAAATATAAACAAGATTAAATACTCAAAAATAAATTACTTTCTAGATATCTTTTCGCACTTCGCCCCCCAACGTGTCCAACTAGCATATAAGAGAAGAATTAGTGCCAATCATGCACAGAGTCTAATGGCCACTACAAGATAAATTCACATATCAGAAATTAAATTAAATATGTGTGACAATTAAATTTTATTATTGGAGTATCAATGTGTACCCTGTATTATATGGTTCAAAATATAACTGGTTGGCATGTTCACCTTTTTGCAATGTGTCCATGACATAGCGAGCCTTCAGCTCTATTTCATCTACATGGATAGCCATAATTGCTACATGATATGGATAAATAAAATCATACAGGTGACTCAAGCTCGTGTCCACACACCAATGCTATAAGGACCTAAAATTATAAGAAATAACCAAGATAGGTTAAATATAAAACAATTATTATTTTATTAATTTAAAAAATATACATTAATTACAAACTTCATGTACAAACAGATACATGTGCGCTTATCTCCTTGCGGCCTATGAACATCTCGAGGTCGTTACGCTCGAGGTATATGGACATTTTGGTTGAAAATAGCTTTATATCCACGGGTACGGTGATGATGGATCCCTCTCCAATACCCTGTGCATATGCAGCCACTTTCACCAGTTTGCTATCTGGTGGAGTAGTCACTGACTGATTTGCTGACTCTGTAAATGTCTCCAAGCTCCGTGAAGACGATTGTCAACTCATCACATGAAATTGGTAGAGGAGCATCCATATCCAATGGATCCACGATACTCACCTTATATTATTAGATCCAATTGGTCCAGTGTAAATAATTCGATCACCACTGGTGTTGAAAGCTCATCCGTACACCTCGACATCATTTTCATGTTCAATAGCCAAATCAACTAGAATAAATCCACACTGAGACAACCATATAATAAGCATGACAAATAAGCATGTAAGTGTGATGTGTATATGTATTTGTATAGTATTTGTACAAATATTAAATAATATTACCTCTGGAATCTCGGATAAATCCTTTAAAATTGTACAACTTTCAATGCCGCTCTACAGCTTACAATGGGATGCCAGATAGCTCGGCAAATTAGTATTCATTTGGAATTCCCGTCATATTTTTTCAATTTCAGACATGAAGGAGCTCTGAAATTATCTTCTCACCCCTTATATTCATCTTCTCAACATGCATTACATTAGAGCAATATCTCACAAATAAAAACTTCCAATATGGGAGATCAAAAAATATTAACCTCTTCTTCTATACATTATTTTCAACTGTAAATTTCTTCCCTTTATCATAACTTGCTATGAGATGGTTCATCCGTTAATATACCTCTTCACTAGTCAATGTCTTTGAACACTTCTTTTTTCTGTAGAGCCATTAAAAGTTTTTCATAGCCTCCGATAATAATGGGACATAGGCAAGGATCTCCAGAAATCAAAATGTACTGTCTTTCTGCTATGCTTTAATTGAAGAAAAAATATATCTTCTTCACATACAAGACATGCCTTGTATCCTTTCACACTATACGCTAATAAGTTTCCATATTGAAGGACTCGGGGCTCCATCTCAAAAGACTAGCCTTTTAGGTGGAGTTGCCCAAATCCTTATAAACCCAAGACCATCCCCACGTCTAGCCGATGTGGGACTATCTATTTGTTCGACCCAAATCCCAACAATCCCCCCTCGAACAAAGAGTATCCCCTGCAAGCTCAACTATCTTCACACCGAAAGATCAAATGCTCCATCGAGATCCAACTCTTCACTGTGTGGGAGGAGGAGCACGCCTTATGTGAAGCACCAACTGCAGTCGGTCACTCCTCTACGAGGACTACTACTAAATTTCTCGAGATTTAAACATTAGCTTCACAGGGGCCTATTGCGCCTTTTGCGCCAGTGGGGTGGGTAGGCCCATTGCGCCATTGGGGGGATCTATACATCGTCGAACATCACCCACACACATGACTAAGTTCGGGGCATGGCTCTGATACCAATTGAAGGACTCGGGGCACCATCCCAAAAGACTAGTCTGTTAGGTGGAGTTGCCCAAATCCTTATAAACCTAAGACCATCCCCACGTCTAGCCGATGTGAGACTATTTGTTCGACCCAAATCCCAACACATATGCCATTGATTGACCAAAGTAGTATAGCTTGGAACTTGAAATTTTCTTAATGATATGGATCAAATACTGTAGTACATTCTTCCCACATTATCTTTAAGTTTTCAATAAGAGCTGCCAAATAAACATTTATTCATTTTTCGGCTTCTGGGACCCAATATTACTAATGACAACATCATAAACTTGCGCTTCATGCACAACCAGGAAGGAAGATTGTAAATAATTAAAATAACTGACCAAGTATTATGTGTGCTGCTCATGTTATAATACAAGTTCATTTCATCGGACAAAAGACATAGTCGGAGATTTCTTGCGTAACATCCAAAATTGAGAAATTTAGAATCAATCATATTCCATTGCGGAGAATCAGTCGGATGACAAAGCATAATATTAGAAATTCTCTCATTTGAATGACCATCAAACTCTTCGCATGTTCTGAGTTCCTAATCATGCGTTTAAATCTAGGTATTATAGGAAAATACCATAATATCTTTTTTGAAATTTTATTCTTATTTTTCTTGTACCAATCCACTTCACAAACTAGACATCTCTCCAAACTTTCATAATCCTTTCTGTAAAAATACAACTATTAGAGCAAGCATGTATCCTTTCGTAATTCATACCCATAGAGCATAATATCTTCTTGGCATCGTATGTATGATCGGGAAGTTCATTAGTCTTAAGAAGTATATCTTTCAAGAGACGAAGTAAGGCTGTAAAACACTTATCGCTTCAGCCATTTTCTACTTTCAAATTGTACAATCTCAACACTGTAGATAGTTTAGTGAATTTAGAACAACCAACATATAAATTTTTTTCTATATCATCTTTCAAGTTTTGGATTAAATTGGGGTGATCATAGTGATCTTCTAAATCATGGATTCTGTCTTCTAATTTATCACCTTTACGATAATTGACTTCTTCTCTTTCTTCACATTTTCTATCATCGAAATTAATCGGTTTATCTCTTGCACTCTTACTATGCCATATCCATTTTGTATAACCGTAACCAATCCCATTAACAAATAAATGGTCTCTTAATACTTTAATCGTAACATTATCAAGGCAACCAAATCTTATGCACGGACACTTAATACGATTAGAATTGTTGGCACGCTCAACAGCAAACTTAATAAACTTCTCATTGCTATTCTGATATTCGGTACTTAACCTATTAGCATCTATCCATTTTTGATCCATATTTAACTAGTCTAGACATAAAAAAATAAAATATTAAACTAACAACATATAAAAAATAATATATTGAATTAATATCACCATATATCATGTAAAGAGTAAATTTACTTTACTACCACCACGATGCCACCACACACACATTAAAACTGTCCATATAATTTAAGAAAATCTAGGAGAAACTGAAGATACTTAGGACATAATATGTTCATTTGCCCTAAAATATATTTTTTAGATTTAAATAAAATGATTGCACAAGGAATGAAACTCAGCAGTCATAAGCCCACGAGAAAAGAACATGTTATGAGCTATTGACAGTAGGTGAAATTAAAAACAACTAGACAATTAAGTTTAAGAAGTAGATTTAATATAATGAGGTTTACACATTATGCATTTTGTAGCATAGTGTTTCAACTAAAGAACATTAATAGGTTCAATTCCAGATCCTGATCTCTGTATTATTTATTATCTACAAAGTAAGTTGAGAATCATGAACCATAAGCATGGAAAATAGAAAGTTATTATTTACATTAAAGTAGAAACCAAATTCTAACTTTTGCAAGGACACTAGTTGAAATCTATCAGCAAGCAAATTAAATCTTGTAGGAAATACAAAAATCCAAATAAATCAAACCCTAATTCAAAAATCAGTTCCAACCCTAAATCCAAAGATCCAAACCCTACATACCTCAAATCCTTCAATTACTCATCAAATTTCATCATTTATCTAATAAAGAAATTGAAAGCTGAAGCAGAACTAACCCTTTGTCTTCTACCTTATAGCCAAATTTGACTTGGGCCCCATTGCCGCCGCTGTTGTCTTGGCCTCCACCAGCGCCCGTCATCGTTGACCGCTCCTTGCTCGAGATCGGGAGTAAGTGGTATGGAGATCACTTGATCAGAGAGGAAAATCTTCTATTTGAGGGAAATCTTATGGTTCTACGATTTGAGAGAGAGGAGGGGATGACAGAGCGAAGCTAGGGCAAAGGTAGAGGAGAAAGAGGAGAGAGCTCGTGGGGAGGGAAGAGGGAAGCTAACGGAGGAGGGGAGAGAGAATCAAGAGAGACAAGAGAAGTGAGGAGACGTACGGGATCGATGGAGGCTAGGTGAAAAATTGATTTTATGACTGGCGCGATTTTCAAAAGGTTATTGCACATCAGTTAATCAATAAACCAACATCAAAAGGGTTTTAAGCATAAGTTTCCTAGAAAACTAATATATAATTTTGGATTTTGCAAATTAGTTTTGCAGAGAACCGACGTCTAAAGTCCCATTTAAAAAATGCAATTTTTCTTTGAAATTTTTCACGTCGGTTTTCTCACAAACCGACGTTAAATATATTGATTATGCTTTGGTTTACACAAAAACCAACATGGAAACTATCCACCATAACTGAATAATCATTTTAATTTTAGAATTACCATCGCGTCTCCTTTAACGTTAGTCCCGACTTCAACTGATGTGAAAAGACCGATGTGAAATTCCTTTTCTGTACTAGTGTTATAAGGATTCAGTTTACTCAATATATTATATGTTGAGTTTCAACAGGTTTTGACATCTTGAGATAATGTTTTGAAGTTAGGCCTAAATCTGAACAAATTCGCCGGAAGAATCTGTACCTAAATAGGTAAGAAAAATGTTCTATAACTCAAATTAATGGTTCAATAATTGTGCGAAGAAAGGAAAGCTTAGTTATTTTAAGTTTCTATATATAAATAGACCATAATTTTGAATTTTATTATTCAATGTTATAAATTGTTAAATGCATTGTAGTAATTGTGAGAACCCCCTGTTGGAAATAATTTAACATGTGTGGCCTTACAGTTGTAAATTTAATGTGTATGGCTATCTTAAAGAATAGTCCAAATTAATTATGATCTAATTAAGTTAATAATTTGACTAATGGATATTAAATTATCATGGATTTAATATGTAGAGATAATTATGCTATTTCTAATTTGTTGAAGAGCCTGTAGGATGTATAAATAAGGTAAAACAAACACTAGAGGGGGGTGAATAGTGTTTATAAACTTTTAAAAATAAACTACTTGCAGGAAAGTAAAATTCACAAAAAAAATCTCAGAAAAATGCAACGCAAAAATAAAAGTTTTATCCTGATTTGGTCATTATGACCTACGTCTAGTCCCCAAGCAACCCGCTTAAGATTTTCATTTTCTTGATTTGGATACATTCCCAAAATCAACTCCTTGCACACCACTTAACAAAACAGTCTTTGTCAAATCTATACAATTCTTCTTACACTAAGAAGACAACAACTCTTTGAATGAATACAATGAATTCTATAAGTCTTGAATCTGTATGTGATTATGGATAATGTCTCTTATAGGTGGACTCTCAAATTTCTTCACAATAGATTAGGAATTATGTAAAGAATAGAAAGTAGAATCAAGTTTTTTAAAAAAATAGAATTTTGAGCAGAGATTTTAGGCAGAAACTTGTGTTTTGAATTGGTGAATTGATCTTAGGATAACATCCCTATTTATAGGTAAAATAGTGGTCAGTTAGAAAAGTCATCAACTCAAATTTGAATTTTAGAACGTTAGATAAAACACAAGAAATTAATAACTATTTAACAGTCAGAAACTATTGTTAGTCAACTAAGGTCACTTGGGTAGTCGACTAGAAGAAAAAATTTTGCCATGGTTAGTCGACTAGTATTGGAAGCAAGTCGACTATATCAAGACTGATACGGATAACAAGTTTCTGAAAAGTATAATTAGTCGACCAGCAGAAAATGTTTAGTCGATTATAACATGGGTTATTCGATTAGGGTTTAGAGGTAAGTCAACTAATTAAGCTAACAGACAACAAACATAGAGCAAATAAATTTTTATGGAATCAAGTCGACTAGACTATATATTAGTCGACTATATAAGGGGTCAAGTTGACTATATAACTGTATCGTGTGTGTGATCAAAGATTTAACACAAATTCTAAAAATACATAAAAATAGTCAAATTCTTTATATAAGCTTGAGTAACTAGAACTTTGTATAAATGCTTGAGATTGAGCTTCAAATGTATCTGTATCACTTTTATTATCCATCATCAAAATCTATCAAACTGAAAGGTTCAACATTCTCTCTCTTTTTGATGATGACAACCTGTGTGCACGAAAAACTCCCCCTGCAGAGAAACTCTCCCTGCAGTTATAACAAGCCTATATATATATATATATATATATATATATTTATTTATTTATTTATTTATTTATTTATAAAGTGTTCTTATTCTCCCCTGCATGAGTCTTCATTTTCTCCCCTGCATGAGTCATAAAACATTGTATAAATTCTTCATATGGAACCTCATCAAGACAATATTGAACAACTTTTCACTCAAGTTGAGGTAATTGTTCGTGAAGAACAAACTTAACAACCTCAAGAACAGATACCATTAAGAAGATCCACAAGAGAGAAGAGAAATGCTATTCTAGATGACTACATAGTATTCCTCCAAGAACATAAGAACACTGATGGATCGGTGGAAGATGATCCAATTAGCTTTCATTAAGCCATGCAGGATTCTAACTCTCAAAAAATGAATAGATGCCATAAATGAAGAGTATAAGTCTATAGAAGACAATCAAGTTTGGGATCTTATCCCATTACCTAAAGGTAAGAAGCTCATTAGTTGCAAATAGATATTTAAAACCGAAAAGGACTCACAAGGTAATGTGAAAAGATATAAGGCTCGTCTTGTAGCTAAAGGCTTTACTCAAAGGGAAGATATTGATTTTACAGAGATTTTCTCTTTAGTTTTATCGAAAGACTCTTTTAGGATAATTATGGCCCTTGTTGCACATTTTAACTTTGAGTTACATCAGATGGATGTTAAAACAGCTTTTCTCAATGGTGACATTAAGAAAACTATGTATATGGTGCAACCAGAAAACTTTGTCTAGATACCTAAAAATATTGTTTGCAAACTAAAAAAATTCATTTATGAACTTAAGAAAGCTTCCCGTCAATGGTACTACAGTATCATCACGTAGTTATCTCATTTGATTTCAAGACAAATATTGTTGAAAAATGTGTATCACAAGTTTAGTGGGAGTAAGTATATATTCCTGATTTTGTATGTTGATGACATACTCCTTGCTATCAATGATAAGAAAATTTTGCACGAAATCAAGAGATTTCTATCAAAGAAATTTAATATGAAAGATTTTGGTGAGTCGTTTCTCTTAGGAATCCAGATATACTGGGATCACTCTTGGGGTGTTCTTGGATTGTCATAAAGACCTATATGGAAAAAATGTTTGAAATATATGATATGTAAGATTGAAAACCAGGAGACACCCCAGTCGCAAAAGGTGATAAATTCAGTCTAAGTCAATACCGTAAGAATGACTTTGAAGTTAAAGAAATATAGAAGATTCTCTATACTTCAGCTGTAGGGAGTCTAATATATACTCAGGTTTGCACAGACATAACATTCATTATTGAAATGCTAGACAGATATTTAAGTAACCTTGAGATGGAACGCTAAGAGCAGCCAAAAGGGTTTTCAGATATTTACAGAGAACTAAGAATTACATGCTCGCATACAAAAGGTCAGATCAGATTGAGATCAATGGATATTCGGATTCTAAGTTTGCTGGATGCCAAAACTGTAGAAGATCCATATCGGGCTACATTTATCTATTTGCTAAAGGAGCTATTTCCTAAAAGAGTATTAAGCAAACACTCATAGCCTCCTCCACTATAACAACAGAATTTGTAGCATGTTATGAGGCATCCAACCATGGATTATGCCTGCGAAATTTTATCACTAGGCTGCGTATTCTAAGTAGCATTGAAAGACCATTAAAGTTATAATCTGATAATAAATCAGCAGTTCTATATTCTAACAATAACAGGAGCTTATCCAGGTCAAGATACATTGACATTAAGTTCCTGAATGTGAGAGAATGGTACATATGTTGTGCTCAGCAGACAACAACCCTTAGAGGATCCAATCGATCTCAATCTCAGAACAATGAAATCAAAACAAGAAGAACAACCAATCGCAAAAACAAGATCTAACGAGGTTCGGCCAACGTGCCTACGTCCTCGGGGCAATCCACGGAGAGAGATTTCAATTATGAAGATGATTACAATGGCTCTTAGCCTCTCTCAATACAAGAGAACCCTAAGCCTTCTAATTTCGCAGGTTCTTCTACAAGATACAAACCCTAGAAAACACTAGCAGCCCTTAAATACAACAGGTTTCCGAACTGCAGATTTCAGCCCAAAACCCGACTGTCGGTCGACCGAGACGGTCGACCGACCCTTCTACCGGTCGACCGATCCGGTCGACCGATTCCAACAGAGAGTTGGGCCCTTTACAGTCAGTCATTTCGGTCGACTGGGCGGTCGACCGCTCTCTGACACTGTGCACGTCGTGCACGTCCGGTCGACCGGAGAACCTATTTTGCTGCTGCTGCTTGTTTTCTGCTGCTGTTTTCCTTCGTCTTCGTCGTCGACTTCCTCGGCGATTACTCGACGACCCCTCGACGACCCCTCGACGATCCTAATCAACTTCCCCATCAATAAACTCTCTCTTTCCAACAATTCTCCACCTCGGCGAAGATTCCAAAATCTGAGCCGACATCCAACGAATCCCAGTCTATCACCTGGCGAAATCGACACACGATCTCGGCGAAATCGACACACGATCTCGGCTTGCGCGCACCGGTCGAAATCGACACACGATCTCGGCGAAATCGACACACGATCTCGGCTTGGAATCTTTGGCTCATCTATTCCTGAAAACATCACACATGCCTTCCCTGCACTTCACCTTAGGAGAATTTCCATACCTGCCGATCACCATACTGTGGCTTCTACTCCGCAACTTCATGACCTCATGAAGACTTCCTTATGAGCCAACACTGACTCTCCACTGACTAGCTCTATCTAGTCTACCTGTCTTCCACTGACGGTCCAACCAAGTCTGCGTAGAGCCAACCAAACATCATCGGCTTCAACTGGATGCACACCCTTCCTTATGCAAGCTCAACATCTCCTCTCCGGAAGATAAAACTGTTCTTCGAGATCACAACCACTCCACCTCTATGTGAAGACCAACTGGCCACACCACTTCACCGCTACATGAAGTCTCTTCACCTTTACATGAAGTCTCTCCAACTCTACGTGAAGCTCCATTGACCACACTTCTTCACCTCTATGTGAAGCTCCAAACAACTTCTCGAGAACCCATACATAGCTTCATAAGAGTTGCATCACCAATGGCTGCGCCTTTACGGCTGCCTACGTACCTTTGCCCAAAAGGATCAAGCCAACCATAGTTCATTAAAAATGAGCTTCATCAAGCTCCAATAATAGTACCTTTACTTGCAGCAGTGAACCTATCAGACTGAGTGATTGGTCTCTAATGTTGCATATTTAATATCATATTTCCATACTTATTTTAGAATAAAAGCCTGCATTGTCCTAATTAATTGCTTAATTTATTTGCAGGCCCATTCTTTAAGGAGATGAAGAAAAATGAGCCCAAAGCCACAAAAATTCTGAATTAAATCAGAGTTAATTCACACTCAGTAAATCAGGGAAAAATCAAGAGGTTGAAAACTGGTTGAGAAGAATCCTCTCAGAATCGATCGGTTGAAGCAAAGATCAAGCAAGTTTGATTCAGATTCTGACTGGATACATTTTAGTATTCGAATCATAACTTTTGCTACAGAATCTCAATTCTGATGATTCAAGATGATCCAGAAAGCAGACTGACAGAGCTATAACTCTTATGTTGATCATTATTTCTAATTCTGTCAGTTGTTAAGTGATATTCAGCAATCAACAAGCCAACAAACAGCAGATCAGAACTGAATATCCACCTCTACCCCCTCCATTTCTCCTATAAATACCTGCACTCAAAGGCAAAAGGGAGGCCAATGCAGAGATAGGACTTAGCCAAGCTTTTCATTTCTAGGTTTAGGTTTTTCTTTTTTATGTAACTTGTATGTAGGCTTAGTTTAGAAGATGATTCATGTAAGTAAGAGAGAGAGGCTGATGTTGAGAGTGACACCGATGTACTCCTCCTCCTTTCTTTCATTGTCTCAGTAACCAATAAGGTAACATTTGTTTATGTTTGTATCTTTACTTTACATTTGTTTTGCTTTTCATTTTCCTCTTCTACTTCACCTTGGTTTTATGTGTTGAGTCTACAAGTGAACTCCAAAGCAAGTACACCGATGCTACGTGAGAGCCAGCGATAGTTCATGAAGACGATCTCCTCTTCCAAGCTTCGCATCACTTCGTACTTCATATGCTTGACGATATAATGTGCAGGGGACTGAGTTCAAGTTTATGATCTATGCGTTGAATGCCTCCGAAGCAAAGGTAGAACTTGCGCAGGTTTCCAAGTAAGTCATCACCAAACTAGGTAAGTATCTCTTTAATTCTTTTCTTTTCTATCTTAGTTTAGAACACCACTTCCTCCAAATCGTTTTCATTCTTCTTTCCACTTCATTTGTACTTTGTCGCTTTCTTTCGTTTTCTGATTTTTCACCTTCTTCATCTCCCGCTTTCTTCTTAACTTTAACCTTTAACTTTCTTTTTCATTTTCATAACATAAAACAGAGAAGAACCTTCGCTTATTTTCATAAGATTTCAATAAAGACACGTAAAGCTTCTATCGCAAACCCTCCTTGTGGATCACGACCCGCATAGCTACTTGCTATAGCGGAAGAATTGAGCACTTGCACGTTTTTATTATAAGATTTGAAAATCCGTATTTTTTGTGCAGGTTTAGCCTCAATCAAATTTTGGCGCCGTTGCCGGGGAGGGTAACATGTTTTTTATTGAAATCTGAATTTTTTTTTGAAAATCTTTTAGAACTAAACGATTTTTCTTCTCTGTTGCAGGTTACAGGGCAATCAAAGCAGGAAATTGATATTGCAGTGACATACAAGTGGCCTTGGGCCTCTGCTCTAGAAAGCAGAGACCCATTGCCCTCTGAATTGCCGCGTTTTCACGGCAAAAGCCGCGGATCCGCGGCAATAAAGAGTTGACTACTAACAGCTTTTTGCAGGGCTGCTTAGTTTACAAAAAATCTAGTTTGCTGCAATTCTTTATTTCTTATATGCCATCACATAAGCCTGCTAATAATCAACAGTAAAAAGTTTGTTGCAAAAGTTAAAAATTGACTAGACGTTTGCATTTTAGGCACGCGTATTTTCAATTCATTTACTTTTACTGTTGAAGAGTTCTGGAGCAAGGTATGTATGCATAGCATATAGTTTAGGAAACATTCTTGGGTGATTTTGCTTTTGAATGCTACTTTCCTATATCTTGCACACTTATACGAATCAATTCTAAGGGCACTAACCCATAACAAGATAAGGTGGGGATTTAATCACCCTTCCTTAGCCCAAAAATCACATTCCAAGCACTCACTAACCCAAGCCTAACTAAAATTGAGTAGACGTTGGCCCTAGGGACATCTCGGACTCAATTAGGAGATTATCCTAAGGGGAAAAAATGTTGGAATCTAACTCCTGCAAAATCAGTGTCTAGGAAAGGGATTGAGGGCCGAAAGCCCGAAGGTTGGTGGTTATTTAATTAAGGAACGTCTTTGACGGAAAACCTCCCACCAACCTTGCCCTGACCTGGCTGATTAGCTTGTGGTTAAAGTCTACATTAGACCTCCCGTGGACAGTCTAACCAGTTAGGAGTCGTCTAGGTCCTAAGTCTACCCTAACCTAGGCTAGAATTTTTTTTCTTTTTGTTTGTTTATTTGCTTGTTTTTCTTTGTTTGTATTCTATTGTGTGATATGGACTATAATAATAATTTTTTCAACTATAATAATAATCCATATTACACATCAAACTCTTTTTCGGATATTACCAACCCGGCATATCATGACTTTAACCAACCTGGTGTGCCAGATTGGTCTTATCCGAATCAATATGACCCATACCCCCCATCTAATAACTATAATTTCCATAATGATTTCAACTCTTCACCGAGTCAGTGGGGATTCACCTCCCCCGAGCATAATTATCAACCAACTTGTCCTCCTTCTCCACCTAGTCCACAATATTTTCAAGAGTCATACTCAGTTCCACCAGTCCAAAATAGAAAACCATCAATTTTGGAACGGAGTATGCGTGAGTCCAAACAACAATCACAAAATCTGATGGACTCACAATTTCATTATCACTTCCAAAACAACTCTTCATCTTTTCAACAAGACAATGAACCCATCAATTATGAAAAGATGCTAGAAACCATGACTCATGCTCAAAATGCTAGAAATCGTGACATAGATATGATGGTCGAATCTCTACGTTCCCACCGTCCTGATGTCACTTACCATTCTGTTAGAGCAGAAGAGTCATGTAATTTTGGAAATCAAGATTCCATTTCAGCACAACCATGTGAACTTACCCAAACTCCAAATGATATTGATAGTTTGGCTAGTTTTCCTTTTCCTGAAATAGAACTTGAAAATGATTATGATCCTAAACCCCAACTTAGTGATTTAATTCTATTTCCTGATTCGATTATGACTCCGGTATCTTCACCTGACTTTAATCTTTTTCCGGAGTCAACATTGGATCCTGTACCAATTCATAAAGAAATTGAATCACCCATCTTTGAGGATCATGTTGAACTTGACCAACTTTACAATTTTGAAAATCCCATGGATAAATTGGCAAGTTCTCCAATTTTTGATATTGAACTCAATGAGATATGTGACCTAGATTCTCACATATGTGATCCAGTTCAACTTTTTGAATCAATATTGACTCCTGTTTTATTACCAAACTTGAATAATATTCTAGAGTCAGTTTTGATTCCCCACCTATCATTCCTGAACTGGAATCACCCATATTAGGTCACATCCCATTGTTGGAAAATATATGTGGACTGGAGTTTCAATTTCTTGACTTGGATCCAATTTCTGAACCTATTTCGACTCCTGAACCTTTACTTGACTTAAGTCACCTTCCTGAGTCGGTATTAGTTCCTGTCCTTCCTGAGTCCAAGTCAACTGTTCTATCATTTCATACTCCATTCTGGGACGAGGTGGTTGACAAATTTGACTCCGAAATCAATTATGGAATTTGGAAATTAGATGGGGTTAAATTTTTAATAAAAATTCTTAATGGATTTATCTTTTTAGTGGGTCATATTAAAGATAGTGCTGGTGGGTTCCTTCGAGACCCAAGAAAAGTTGATTGGGCCATGTTTCGTGGACCAATCAGACCACCACCGGAACCACCACCTTAAGGTAACCATTTTCCTTCCCTTTCTTCTTTTTCATGCATCTATGCATTAATTCATACATTGAGGACAATGCATGAGATAGGTGTGGGGGAGGGTCTAACATAACTTTTCTTTTTTCTTTAAAAAAAAAAATTAACATTTTTCTTTACTTTTAAAAAACTTTTTGAAAAATAGAAACAATATTTTGACTTATTTTTGTAAGAAATTAAGTTAATTTTAAGGAATAGGAAAATCCAAATTAGGATTTCTTATACTTGGTCAAAATAAGATTATTTGTTTGATTTTTAGAGTTAGGAAGATAATTTGTCAAAGTAATTTGGTCTTGATCTTTACCTTGATGAAATATGCACACTTCATACACTTACACACTTAGGGTTCAAAAACAAAGATTCTTATGCCTTATAAAATATATATATATAAAAAAAATAAAACAAATCTAATTATTGATTAGCTAGGTGCTTTGGCCTAAGCAAGCCTTAGTATTTATGCGAAAGATAATTAGATAAGTTAAAAAAAAAAAAAACAAACAAGTCTAATTATTGACTAGCTAGGTGCTTTGGCCTAAGCAAGCCTTAGTATTTATGCGAAAGATGATTAGATAAGTTTGAAAAGAAAAATCCTCTGATTAAGCTGGGTATTTGTGCCTAATAAAGCATAAGTATTCACGCCTAAAAGAGGTTCATATAATAAAATCCTTAGTTTTGTGGCCTTGTTTGCTCGAGTCCTTAAGTCCGAGGGGTGTTTTCTCACCCGGTGCCCTAAGACCGTCTGGTTTGGGAGTCATCGATTAAAGGCTCGTTACATGGGCAGATTAGAAAGCCTAAACTAAGGAATAATACCACCAAAATATATATATATATAAATAAATGAGGCATAAGAGTTAGAGTTAATGAACCCTTAGTCAAAATTTTCACAGTCACAAGTGCATATGACTTAGGGTAAAGTAATAGACTAGATGAGAAGTACAATTTGACTCCTTACTTTAATTTGATAACAAATTTTTGAATAGAGACTAAGTTTAGGAATGAAAAATTAAGTTTTCCTATAACTTATAGATTGCTTAGATCTTACAATTATATGTCAAATATTTTTTCTCTTTCAAAATGCTTTTCGAAAATACTAACTCTTTATTTCCCTTTCTTTATGGATTTTGTGGGTACAATCCGCTGAAAACCCTCACGAGACAAAACTCGTCCTCTAGGGGAAACCTAGAGGTTTAACGGCTTGTTGCACATGCTAAGTGCAATCGCGTGACCTGCGAAAGTGGTCTAATAATCCTTAGTATAGTTTAGTTGTTTTGCTCGAGGACGAGCAAAAGATAGGTATGGGGGTATGATTGGTCTCTAATGTTGCATATTTAATATCATATTTCCATACTTATTTTAGAATAAAAGCCTGCATTGTCCTAATTAATTGCTTAATTTATTTGCAGGCCCATTCTTTAAGGAGATGAAGAAAATGAGCCCAAAGCCCACAAAAATTCTGAATTAAATCAGAGTTAATTCACACTCAGTAAATCAGGGAAAAATCAAGAGGTTGAAAACTGGTTGAGAAGAATCCTCTCAGAATCGATCGGTTGAAGCAAAGATCAAGCAAGTTTGATTCAGATTCTGACTGGATACATTTTAGTATTCGAATCATAACTTTTGCTACAGAATCTCAATTCTGATGATTCAAGATGATCCAGAAAGCAGACTGACAGAGCTATAACTCTTATGTTGATCATTATTTCTAATTCTGTCAGTTGTTAAGTGATATTCAGCAATCAACAAGCCAACAAACAGCAGATCAGAACTGAATATCCACCTCTACCCCCTCCATTTCTCCTATAAATACCTGCACTCAAAGGCAAAAGGGAGGCCAATGCAGAGATAGGACTTAGCCAAGCTTTTCATTTCTAGGTTTAGGTTTTTCTTTTTTATGTAACTTGTATGTAGGCTTAGTTTAGAAGATGATTCATGTAAGTAAGAGAGAGAGGCTGATGTTGAGAGTGACACCGATGTACTCCTCCTCCTTTCTTTCATTGTCTCAGTAACCAATAAAGGTAACATTTGTTTATGTTTGTATCTTTACTTTACATTTGTTTTGCTTTTCGTTTTCCTCTTCTACTTCACCTTGGTTTTATGTGTTGAGTCTACAAGTGAACTCCAAAGCAAGTACACCGATGCTACGTGAGAGCCAGCGATAGTTCATGAAGACGATCTCCTCTTCCAAGCTTCGCATCACTTCGTACTTCATATGCTTGACGATATAATGTGCAGGGGACTGAGTTCAAGTTTATGATCTATGCGTTGAATGCCTCCGAAGCAAAGGTAGAACTTGCGCAGGTTTCCAAGTAAGTCATCACCAAACTAGGTAAGTATCTCTTTAATTCTTTTCTTTTCTATCTTAGTTTAGAACACCACTTCCTCCAAATCGTTTTCATTCTTCTTTCCACTTCATTTGTACTTTGTCGCTTTCTTTCGTTTTCTGATTTTTCACCTTCTTCATCTCCCGCTTTCTTCTTAACTTTAACCTTTAACTTTCTTTTTCATTTTCATAACATAAAACAGAGAAGAACCTTCGCTTATTTTCATAAGATTTCAATAAAGACACGTAAAGCTTCTATCGCAAACCCTCCTTGTGGATCACGACCCGCATAGCCACTTGCTATAGCGGAAGAATTGAGCACTTGCACGTTTTTATTATAAGATTTGAAAATCCGTATTTTTGTGCAGGTTTAGCCTCAATCACTGAGTTATCTGAATCTTTCCCTGACCATCATGGAGAGCAACGGCCTTCAACTTGAGCTTGTCGTGTCCACAAGCTTGAGATTCATCCTTCTTTAACCACGAAAGTGGTTTTCCCTTGGTTCCATTTTCTGCAAATAACTCGACATCCTCAACAATGTCTTCAATCTGTTCAGCATCACCTTTGGTATCATGAACTCCACCCGGTGTCACCTCCGCTGAAGTATCCTTTGATGCCGAACCAACTGGAGATGATGGAGTAGCATCAACCTCCACCCGCTGCGATCTTCCCTTGGTCTTCGTCCTCTCCACCTGCTGAGAGACGATGGACTTCAACCCTGAAGTCTCTCCAAATGTGACATTCCTGCTCATAACTATCCTTTTGTCCTTGGGATCCCACAACCTGTAGCTGTTCTTCTTGACGCCCACATAGACAAACCTCCTTGCTTGCGGATTCACCTTGCCATTCTTGGCACTGAAGTAAGCCAGACTTCCAAATTCCCGCAGCAAACTATGATATTGAGCTGTTTTCCCAGACCAATGTTCCAATGGAGCTTTTCCTCCTATCGCAGTCGTTTGATTCTTGAGATGGCTAGCATACTCAATCGCCTCAGTCCAAAGTGACTTGTCCAATCCTGCATTGGACAATAACCTCCGAACCTCCTCCAGCAAGGGACGGACCACATCCTTAGCCAACTCATCTGTACCTGTTGAGAAGTGTGTAGCAATTCCTGTGTTCTGGCCAAACTGTAGGAATCGGTCAATGTCTTTTCCAACATTGCCAATATGAAGCTCCCTTATCCTCCTACCTATCTGCCTCTCCATTCTTCCGCTCCACTTCCTCAACACATCTAGGGCTTCACCCCTTTGTCTCATCGGATATATCCAAACCTGCCTAGATGAACAATCAATTACCGAGACAAAGTACCTGTGACCTCCAAGCGATGCCGTCTTAGCAGGTCCCCATACACTGACGTGAACACGATCAAGAAGACCTTCATCGCGGTGAGAACTGGTGCTGAAACTCACCCTCTTCTTGTCCAGAACCCTGTGTCCACCTTCTGACTTGCAGGTAGCAGCACCTTCTACTGATTCCATCTTTGCAGGAGCTCGCAAAGATTCTTCTTCTTGTCCGGCTTTTCCCTGCTGAATCCCCGGGCCAACCTCATCTGTTGTACTCGAAGTCTCCACCTGATCTGTTACCGTACTACCCTTCAAGTAGTATAGATTTCCTCGGCGGACGCCCTTCATCACAACCATCGAGCCCTTGATCATCTTGAGATCGCCATCTCGAACCGATATCATCATGCCCGATGCTTCCAAAGTTCCCAAAGAGATTAAATTTCTCTTCATCTGAGGTACATACCTCACACCTGTCAGCTCCCTTTCTGTCCCATCAAACATTCTGACTGGGATTGTACCAACACCCTCCATGCTACATGAGTGATCATCACCCATCACCACCGAGCAACCTTCCAGCTTCTCAAAACTGGTGAACCAGCTCCTATTTGGACATGCATGGTATGTTGTACCTGAATCCAGAATCCACTCATCCTTGTATGAGTTACTGACACTGGGAGAACTGACTGAAAAAGAGAATCCCGACGAGTCTGAATCTGCTCCATCTGTCTGTGAACTACTCCTCTGAGTCTTTGTCACCTTTGATAGATTTGCTTCAGCATTCGACTCCTTCTTCTTCCCCTTAAACTTTGGGCAATCTACCTTCCAGTGCCCAATTTCTCTACAGTAAATGCACTGATTCCTTTTGAGGTCTCTGAATCCCGGCCTGGACTTCGATCTTCCTCCTCTCTCTCTACCCTTCCTTGATGAACTTCTGCCTCTCACCTCCAATGCCTCCGCCACTGAGCTTGACTGACCAGAATGTCTCTCATTCTTCCTTGTCTCATAGCTCATCAATGCAGACGACACCTCATCATAGACTAAAGTTTGTCTACCATTGATAAACGTCATGGTGAATGTCTCATACTCCTCCGATGGGAGCGAGTTCAGGAGAATGACAGCCTTGTCTTCCTCTTCTACCTTGACATCCACGTTCATCAGATCTGTGAGAAGCTTCGTATACCGGTTTATGTGCTCATTCACTGTGCTCCCCCTCTACATCCTGAACAAATACAGCTTACTCTTAAGCTGCAGCCGTGATTCCACACTCTTGGTCAGGTACTTCTTTTCTAGGGTTTCCCACAGGTTCTTTGCACTCGTCTCATGTTGCACAAGGTACTTGATATCTTGTGTCAAGCATGAACGAATCAAGCCACATGCCGATCTATTCATCTTTGCCCATACCTCCTCGGTAGTAGTGTTCTTCTTCCTCTCCAATAGGAGCGTGTCCTCGAGGTTCTGTGCATTCAATGCATCCATAACCTCACACCTCCACATCCGAAATTATTAGTTCCATTGAACTTAACAACTTCAATCCTGGAGTGATTCATTGTTTTAACAGAAGCAGTTTCCTCTGCCATTGAGATTCTATTCTTGACCCTCTAATTATGCGGAAGATCAAATACTTGAAAAATAGATCTATTCCTGAGATAAAAATGTGATTTTTACCTCTCCCGTGAAACCCTAGCTTGAGTTCTTACCAGATCTATTCCACCCCTGATTCAACGAGCCCTCCCTGCGTCCACCTGAGATCGACACACGATCTCCTTGAACACCAATGCCTCTGACCTGAGATCGACACACGATCTCCACCTGATCAGATCTGGAGCCCTTCGAATCTTCAGAATATCCCAAGCGTAACCTGGACGCTCTGATACCACTTGTTGTGCTCAGCAGACAACAACCCTTAGAGGATCCAATCGATCTCAATCTCAGAACAATGAAATCAAACAAGAAGAACAACCAATCGCAAAAACAAGATCTAACGAGGTTCGGCCAACGTGCCTACGTCCTCGGGGCAATCCACGGAGAGAGATTTTAATTAAGAAGATGATTACAATGGCTCTTAGCCTCTCTCAATACAAGAGAACCCTAAGCCTTCTAATTTCGCAGGTTCTTCTACAAGATACAAACCCTAGAAAACACTAGCAGCCCTTAAATACAACAGGTTTCCGAACTGCAGATTTCAGCCCAAAACCCGACTGTCGGTCGACCGAGACGGTCGACCGACCCTTCTACCGGTCGACCGGTCCGGTCGACCGATTCCAACAGAGAGTTGGGCCCTTTACAGTCAGTCATTTCGGTCGACCGGGCGGTCGACCGCTCTCTGACACTGTGCACGTCGTGCACGTCCGGTCGACCGGCCGGTCGACCGGAGAACCTGTTTTGCTGCTGCTGCTTGTTTTCTGCTGCTGTTTTCCTTTGTCTTCGTCGTCGACTTCCTCGGCGATTACTCGACGACCCCTCGACGATCCTAATTAACTTCCCCATCAATAAACTCTCTCTTTCCAACAACATAGTGTACAGATTTTAATAGAGCACATTAGGACAAACTCCATGATTGTGGATCCGCTTACTAAAGGATTAACACCGAAGGTGTTTCATAAGCATTCTGCCTCTATGGGTGCTATATCACTTAAGGACATCATGTTTTAGTGGGAATTTGTATATATATGTTTCATTACTCAATTTTTGGACACATTTTGTGTATTTGGACGTTTTCTGCAGAAATAAAGTATTCAGTTTATACACTGTATTTTGTTACGTTAAAGTTTGATCTCAATAAGTTTAAGAGTGGATCAGTTGGAAATAGGCATATTCAAGTCACATTACATGTAATTTTCATGCTGCACATATATGATTGATCTATGTTGTTTGGTTGTATTGGTATATGTGATTATTGGTGGGTTTAGTTATGCTAATTATAATAAAAATTCCTTTAGTCCTATATCAGTATAGTCAATGAACGAGATTGTTAAGAATACCTGATTATAAGGTAGCAATATTTTAAGCTCATAAAATATACATATTTTTTAAGGTAACATATATGGCCCAAGTGAAAAATTGTTGAAAATAATTCAACATGAATGGGCTTACATATGTAAATTTAATGTGTATGTCTATATTTAAAAATAGTCCAAATTAATTGTGATCTAATTAAGTTAATAATTAGACTAATGGGTATTAAATTATCATGAATTTAATGTATATAAATAATTATGCAGTTTCTAATTTGTTGAAGGGCCAAATTGAAAAACAAAAAGAAAACTCTTGTTATTATTTAAGGGTCATGGTCCCCGGAGGAACTTATCACCTTCTTATCTTTGAGATCCCTCAGGTAGAGAGAAACCCTAGAAGGATACGGATCCTTTAGAAGGCCATCTCCATCTCAATAATTCAAGCAATTCGGTCATGGATCAAAGTACCCTTCGACCCTTATTGTTTTAATTTTTCTCATGTCTTTAAATCTTCAAGGAGGCTATATTTATTGTTTTAGGATTTGATTTATAATAAAGTTATGACCTTTGATCTTGTTTATTCGAAAAATAAGCATTGTAAATTCAAACCTTTTAGTGTTTAGTTTAAGAACCAACACCCCCCTCACCAAAAAAAAAAAATAAAAGACACAGGAATTGCTAATCAAGGTCATGAAGGGTTTTGTTTATTTTGAAAAAGTTTTTTGGTAATATCAAAATATGATTGTGCTACAATTTGGGGAAATTTCATTCCAGGAAAATCATTGGGGAAAAAAATTTGCTTAAGCCTATGATTAAATTGACATGTCCTTTTTTGGGGGGAAAAACTTTGCCTATCCAAAACTCTATCCATCTCATTAACCAATTATAGAGTAACCGTCGAATTGTAACCCACATACAATAAATACCAAGGTTGCATGGAGTCAGATGGCTCTTAATTATTCAAGACAGAAAGCCAAGCAGAGTCTGCAAAAGAACAGTAGTAGGTACAATATTTTTCTTTCGGTGCGCTCGAGATAACTACTTCTAGTTTTAATAGGTAGCTAAAAAAGCATGTATCAGAGACCATGGGTCTAACTCATGATTTTTCTCGTAAAAGAATGAAGCTAAAATTTTAGCGTAAAACTTTTGTAAGTATCAATTTTAAATTCTAATGAAAAACTAGGTAAAAAGTGTGATATTTTTAATGTGAAATATTCAAGCACTTCCTTTATTGTATATTCAAGGTATCCTATTAAATCAAAAGTTTTGTTTGCTAGTGGATTTCAATTAGGAAACATAATCAATTTAATTAAAATGGGAAAAAAAAACTTGAGAACGCAACACTCCAGGTGGGATTCGGAGGTGAATAAATACTTTTCCCATGGAAAATCTATTGAGATAAAAGAATCCCAGCCCGAGACCGAGAAATTAAGAGAAGGCGGATTTCAGTTCAGAATTCTAATTCGAATCTTACTCGAAAATGCCGAACCAATAACAGCCCAACTCTTGAATCCCAATGGGATTTCTATTAGGAACATAGTTAATTGTCTTCATACTAGTCCGAATGATAACGGGATTCTTGAATAATTCTGTGTGCTATATATATAAACATCCAGACTGATGCAAGGCTTATATATCGTTAGCAGTTAGAATTGATTGCTGATAATCAGATCAGCAATGGCTGTGTCATCAGAGGAATGATCATGGCTGCCGCCTGAGCTATTCTCGGCCATCTTTGATCGATTGTCGTCGGTCGACCGCTGTCGTTGCCGATGCCGATGCATCTGCAAGTCCTGGAGCTCTGCAGCCAAAAAGAAACCACATGGTCGTCCGGCCCTGCAGTCACCATGGCTGATGTTGTCTCACCCGACCAAAGGTTGCACTTTCTACGACGTCTCAGACAACAAGACGTATCACATGGCTCTTCTGCCTGAGCGCGACATCCGCAAGCGATCGTGGATCGGATCCTCCAATGGATGGTTGATCAGACCGGCGGTCCAAGATGCACCTCCTCAGTCCAATGACTCGCGCCCAAATCCCACTCCCCTCCATCATCTCCCTTCCTTTTGTCACCTCTGTGCACGATCGCTGAGGGCGCGGCAGATGCTTCCTCTTTTGCTTCGATCCAAGAGGAGAGGAGAAGCCGATTAAATTCAGCCCGGAGAAAACAAGGGATTTCCTCTTCTGCATGAGCAAGGCTATGGTTTCCTGGTCGACGTCTGACAGCAATGATGACTCGTGGACGGTGTGATGCTCATGTTCATGCCATGACCCTTTTTTTTTTTTTTTTGCTGATGATGGAGATATTGATTCAGCAAAACACTCAGCAGGTTGCTAAAAAACTGCACTTAAATACTGGTCTACAGATGAACAAGAACAAAAAGCAAAATATTTTTAAGCAAAGGATGTAAATGTAAAGCTTCAATAGTTCAAATTCTTGGAGTCACTGAAGGACATTTGCCTATTAAGTATCTTGGATTATGTAATATCTCTAATCTAAACTACTGTATTTTAACTTCTTCAAGTATTTATTTTGATTTACTGAGTATTTTTATTTAATCAAGTTAATTTATTATTTTTCTTGAGATTATTATTATTAAGTATGGAGATTATTTTTGGGGCAGTAAATGGTAATTCGACATTTTACATTTACCATTATTATCATTGATTGATATTTAATTATTATTTTCAATATTTCATTAAGGTCACTGTTCTTTATTAATATTTTTATTCCATTATGATCATTATTTATTGTTAATATATTATTATTCTATTGTGAGCATTCAGTGATTATTATTTGTGATTACTATTATTTTATCTATTTAGTTTGATATTAGCATTGGTACTAATATTATTCATTCAGGTTGTGTTTTCCTTGTTAGCCTCTCACCCCACTTCCCATTTACCTATTGGTGATCCCATACCCAATTGCCCGTTTGGATTCCGTAACACATTAGACCCGTTCCTAATCCTACCCATTAGCATACCCATTCATCTATTGGATCCCAACCCGTTAGCCTATACCCATCTACCCGTAAACCCAATACTCATCCTATAAATATTCCTTAACCTAAGCAAGAAACCCTAACCTATTCTTAACCTAATCTCCTCCTTCACATATCTACTGCCGCACCTCCCTTCTCCCTCTCTTCATCTGAGACAACAGATCCATCTCCAGGCCGAGTACAGCTCCCATCTCCTGGCCGCCTCCACTCCCATCTCAGGCCAACGCCCTTGCCTCTCCTCTGGTGGCGTATCAGCAACCAGAACCTGCCCCTGGATTTCCCCATTGTTGCCGTGAGCCTCCACCAGCCCCCAGGCACCAGCAGGGCAGCGAGCAAAGGTCCAGGACAACCACCAGCAGCACCATCCAAATCCGTCACCAGTATGCAGCCAGCACCTTCCCCTGCTCCTTGGCGCACTCGGCATCTCCAGCACCAGGCCGGATCCTCCCTGCCGCAACGGCACCTCAGCAGGCCGGCCACCACCACCAGATCCAGCCATGCACATCTCCCTCCAGCAGATCCACCAGCAGCCGGATCTCCTCCAGGCCGAGCTGACAGCCAACAGTACCACAGTAGGCCGGTCTCTTCCTCCCCTGCGAGACCTGTCCAGGCCGTCCCCTCTCCGGCGAAACGCGGCATCGACAGCCAACAAGGACAGCAGCACGGCGAACACCAACAGTGAGGAATAGCACCACAGCAACCGTAACGGCGACACGCCCGGCAACGATCAGATTTCCCGATGTGAGTGTATTCTCCTCCTCCTTTTGATTACTCGTATTTATATGCATTGATTTGATCATGATTTCATGTGTACATGTATATAGAGTAGAGTAATGGTTGTGTATGTTGATTGTGTGAGAGAGAGAGGCTCGAATCCATATATTAGCAACAAGGATTAGGAATTGATGAACCTCTGATTTCTGGCTAACATAACTTGATTAGTCGACTTATCGACTCTGTTAGTCGACTAATACCCTTATTAGTCGACTAACTATTTCCTTGTAGTCGACTAGGCCCCCTTCCAGGAAGTTGTAACTTCTCTGTTTGTTGACTGTAAGTCAGATTAGTCGATTTTCCCACTTGATTAGTCGACTAGTGACCCCCTAGTCGACTTGCCCTTTTATTGTAGTCGACTAATAGAACTATCAGTCGACTTATAAATGTTTTTAGTCGACTAGTGGTCTGACCTGGAAGCTGTGCAGCCTGTGTTGATCAATGCTTGTATGTTAGTCGACTAGTCCACTTGTGTAGTCGACTTATTATCCTGTTAGTCGACTTAGTCAACTTGTTAGTCGACTAATGCCTGTCTGTCAGCTGTGTATAGTTTCTTTATGGATTGTGAACTCACCCATGGATTATGTAATGGATATAGATGGATGTATATGATTCCAAGAGATAGATATTGGTGGTAATGACTTATCATTATAGATCTTATATGCATGTATTGGATATGTTGCCAAGTGTTGGGATTTGATGTTGACCTTAATAGAAATGTGAACTCTTGAGGATTTGGGTATCAGATTAGATTGATAGAGGGTGAGAACTAACTATGAATATTGATATATTGGAATGGCAATTATTGTATCTGATTACTCGAGGTGAATTGATACTTGATGATCAAGTAATTAATGGACGTATGAGTTGGTTGTAAGGACTTTGGATTGATCTGGAACTTATGTTATTTACATAGAATGATGATCAGTAATTAGATATGATTTTATTAGTTGAGTTGTGATCTTGAGTTAGAGGTTATCCAGAATTTATGTTCCTTATATTGGAGCCTGACTTGTATTGAGATGAGATTGACGTAGTTGGTTTATAGTTGTGACCATTTGGGATTTGTTTAGATGATATGTTGTTGATGTTGAGTACCAAGAATAGATATTCTAGACCACATGTTGTTTAAGGATGTTTCATCTGTAGTTATGATTATGGAGTATGTTGACTTGTTGATATTGAGGACATACCGTGTGCTTCATGTATAGTGACTGATCAATTCAGTTAGGGAGATAGAGTTGTTATGAGAGTGATCTCATTGATATTGGTGATTATAATATATGTTCAGAGTTTTATGATAGCTATTGATCGATCTGATTATTGATGACTTAGAGGATGGATATATTAACGACTTTGAGAGTGATGTATGGATGGTCTTGAGAATCTGAGTTTATAGTATACTTTAACTGGATTGTTCCATTCATGACAGTAGATCAGTACCAGCCTTGAATATCTTGTTTTACCTGTGAACCTGACTAATCATAATTAATATCTACCTGACAACTATCATGTTCTTGTTACTGGAAATTGCTGGAAAATATTATTACACGGTAACAACACCCGCATGTTTACTTGATATATATTCCTGTTATACTGGTGTCCTGTTCATGATATTATACACTCATGTTATACCGGTACCCTGACTTTCACATATTGATATTGTTACCGTGACTTCCACTGAGTTATCCCAGAGATTTAAGTAACATGTATACTAAATAATCTTGATAAATTAAAACATGATAACAAACAACTTGCACTGGGATTGGGGAGATTGATGGAGGAGACAGCGTCCGTATTTTGGGTGGACCTAGGATTTAGGTTGCGCAGCCGAAAGAGGGTTCCACTGCAGGGTTCCCGTGGGGTGACTGGCACCCCGTCATGTTTCATGTTCCTGTTTACATGTTCCTGACTATCTTGCGGTAGGTCCTGGTTCAGCGCCAGGAGTCTGGGCCGTGGTCCCGGGTATGCACGGGACCCACCTAAAGTATGGACAATGTCTCCAACCGATCAGTTTCAATAATTTAGGGCATCGATTGGCATGTGTGGTAGGCGTAGTATGGGATGCGTCTATTACATGTGACAATTGGTGTTCGCTGACATAATTAATAATAAACTGTTGATGCTTTGTGACTGACCGTAATCACTTGATTGTATATTTATTTATATCATTATTGTACCCAGGACCAGACTTATGACCAGACTTGGATACCAGCTTAGTGACATGTGATAGGTATATATTTGACATCAGTGGCTTGCTTATTATTATGACAGTTGTATTCTGTCTTTATTCATGTTAATTATCAGTTATACTACAGTGCATTTATTTATCTTGTTATTCAGTCTTTTATATTTGCAGTTGTTCTTATTGCTATTTATGCACATTGTCCTTCTGTACGAGCTGTTCCCTTTTACACACACTCACCATGGTCGCGTTCTGACGACCATGGATTTGCACGTCCAGATATTGGACGATTGTTTCTACTGTGCAGGTGTTCGATGAGACTGTCCATTATGCGAGGAGCTTGAGTTTCTCTCTGATTCTGGTATTCTCATCTCTCTTATATACCTGTTATTTCCTGATTCCACCTTCATCGCTTTCAGCTGCCATTTCCTTGTCATTATTCATCTGCTATCATTGTGATTGTCATGGATATGTATTATTGTAGTGATCGATGATTATTATAGTTCTGATTTATAGCTTGTTCAAGTTAATTTAGGCTTAGCGTATAAACGTGGGGTATTTTCCTTGCGTATATACGTCGCCGACTCTCGTCGCGACTCCATTCTCGCGTATTTTGGGAAGCGAGGCATGACAGGGTTTTTGTGGTATCAGAGCCTAGATTTTCGACTTGCGATCCTGATCTTTGACTTTTGTTTCGCAAGAGAGACCTAGTTTATACCGATAACTTGAAACAAGCTATAGTTACACTGCAATATACATATATTATCCATTTGATAATATTGACTCCATTTGGAATTGATCGTCCACCCTTTGGAATTCCTTTATTGATCTGTTGATGTCCATGATTCCAACACTTCATTAGAGTGATTTGGATGTCCATCTTGATTTCATCCATCTTTTGAATCTTTTGATATCCCAAATTCTAACTCTTTTTCTAGAGTAATCTGGGTTCCATCTAAATTTCCATCCTCTTTCCGATTCTATTCTCCTGATTTTGTCTTCTGAGTTTGATCACTCTATGTTGAAGCTGGTAGCAGAAATCAGAGCGCGCAGCGGAAGCGTGGTGAAGTCTTGATGCAGTGAGAAGTGGTGTGGAAGCTTCATCTTCTTCCTAATTTGATTTTTATCATTCCCCGCTTTATTGAAATTTCGAGGACGAAATTTTTATTAAGGTGGGTAGAATGTAATATCTCTAATCTAAACTACTGTATTTTAACTTCTTCAAGTATTTATTTTGATTTACTGAGTATTTTTATTTAATCAAGTTAATTTATTATTTTTCCTGAGATTATTATTATTAAGTATGGAGATTATTTTGGGGCAGTAAATGGTAATTCGACATTTTACATTTACCATTATTATCATTGATTGATATTTAATTATTATTTCCAATATTTCATTAAGGTCACTATTCTTTATTAATATTTTTATTCCATTATGATTATTATTTATTATTAATATATTATTATTCTATTGTGAGCATTCAGTGATTATTATTTGTGATTACTATTATTTTATCTATTTAGTTTGATATTAGCATTGGTACAATATTATTCATTCAGGTTGTGTTTTCCTTGTTAGCCTCTCACCCCACTTCCCATTTACCCATTGGTGATCCCATACCCAATTGCCCGTTTGGATTCCGTAACACATTAGAACCGTTCCTAATCCTACCCATTAGCATACCCATTCATCTATTGGATCCCAACCCGTTAGCCTATACCCATCTACCCGTAAACCCAATACTCATCCTATAAATATTCCTTAACCTAAGCAAGAAACCCTAACCTATTCTTAACCTAATCTCCTCCTTCACATATCTACTGCCGCACCTCCCTTCTCCCTCTCTTCATCTGAGACAACAGATCCATCTCCAGGCCGAGTACAGCTCCCATCTCCTGGCCGCCTCCAGTCCCATCTCAGGCCAATGCCCTTGCCTCTCCTCTGGTGGCGTATCAGCAACCAGAACCTGCCCCTGGATTTTCCCATTGTTGCCGTGAGCCTCCACCAGCCCCCAGGCACCAGCAGGGCAGCGAGCAAAGGTCCAGGACAACCACCAGCAGCACCATCCAAATCCGCCACCAGCCTGCAGCCAGCGCCTTCCCCTGCTCCTTGGCGCACTCGGCATCTCCAGCACCAGGCCGGATCCTCCCTGCCGCAACAGCACCTCAGCAGGCCGGCCGCCACCACCACCAGATCCAGCCATGCACATCTCCCTCCAGCAGATCCACCAGCAGCCGGATCTCCTCCAGGCCGAGCTGACAGCCAACAGTACCACAGCAGGCCGGTCTCTTCCTCCCCTGCGAGACCTGTCCAGGCCGTCCCCTCTCCGGCGACACGCGGCATCGACAGCCAACAAGGACAGCAGCACGATGAACACCAACAGCGAGGAATAGCACCACAGCAACCGTAACGGTGACACGCCCGGCAACGATCAGATTTCCCGATGTGAGTGTATTCTCCTCCTCCTTTTGATTACTCGTATTTATATTCATTGATTTGATCATGATTTCATGTGTACATGTATATAGAGTAGAGTAATGGTTGTGTGTGTTGATTGTGTGAGAGAGAGGCTCGAATCCATATATTAGCAACAAGGATTAGGAATTGATGAACCTCTGATTTCTAGCTGACAGAACTTGATTAGTCGACTTATCGACTCTGTTTGTCGACTAATACCCTTATTAGTCGACTAATTATTTCCTTGTAGTCGACTAGGCCCCCTTCCAGGAAGTTGTAACTTCTCTGTTTGTTGACTGTAAGTCAGATTAGTTGACTTTCCCACTTGATTAGTCGACTAGTGACCCCCCTAGTCGACTTGCCCTTTTATTGTAGTCGACTAATAGAACTATCAGTCAACTTATAAATGTTTTTAGTCGACTAGTGGTCTGACCTGGAAGCTGTGCAGCCTGTGTTGATCAATGCTTGTATGTTAGTCGACTAGTCCACTTGTGTAGTCGACTTATTATCCTGTTAGTCGACTTAGTCAACTTGTTAGTCGACTAATGCCTGTCTGTCAGCTGTGTATAGTTTCTTTATGGATTGTGGACTTCACCCATGGATTATGTAATGGATATAGATGGATGTATATGATTCCAAGAGATAGATATTGGTGGTAATGACTTATCATTATAGATCTTATATGCATGTATTGGATATGTTGCCAAGTGTTGGGATTTGATGTTGACCTTAATAGAAAAGTGAACTCTTGAGGATTTGGGTATCAGATTAGATTGATAGAGGGTGAGAACTAACTATGAATATTGATATATTGGAACAGCAATTATTGTATCTGATTACTCGAGATGAATTGATACTTGATGATCAAGTAATTAATGGACGTATGAGTTGGTTGTAAGGACTTTGGATTGATCTGAAACTTATGTTATTTACATAGAATGATGATCAGTAATTAGATATGATTTTATTAGTTGACTTGTGATCTTGAGTTAGAGGTTATCCAGAATCTATGTTCCTTATATTGGAGCCTGACTTGTATTGAGATGAGATTAACGTAGTTGGTTTATAGTTGTGACCATTTGGGATTTGTTTAGATGATATATTGTTGATGTTGAGTACCAAGAATAGATATTCTAGACCACATGTTGTTTAAGGATGTTTCATCTGTAGTTATGATTATGGAGTATGTTGACTTGTTGATATTGAGGACATACCGTATGCTTCATGTATAGTGACTGATCAATTCAGTTAGGGAGATAGAATTGTTATGAGAGTGATCTCATTGATATTGCTGATTATAATATATGTTCAGAGTTTTATGATAGCTATTGATCGATCTGATTATTGATGACTTAGAGGATGGATATATCAACGACTTTGAGAGTGATGTATGGATGGTCTTGAGAATCTGAGTTTATAGTATACTTTGACTGGATTGTTCCATTCATGACAGTAGATCAGTACCAGCCTTGAATATCTTGTTTTACCTACGAACCTGACTAATCATAATTAATATCTACCTGACAACTATCATGTTCTTGTTACTGGAAATTGCTGGAAATATTATTACACGGTAACAACACCTGCATGTTTACTTGATATATATTCCTGTTATACTGGTGTCATGTTCATGATATTATACACTCCTGTTATACCGGTACCCTGACTTTCACATGTTGATATTGTTACCGTGACTTCCACTGAGTTATCCCAGAGATTTAATTAACATGTATACTAAATAATCTTGATAAACTAAAACATGATAACAAACAACTTGCACTGGGATTGGGGAGATTGATGGAGGAGACAGCGTCCGTATTTTGGGTGGACCTAGGATTTAGGTTGCGCAGCCGAAAGAGGGTTCCACTGCAGGGTTCCCGTGGGTGACTGGCACCCCGTCATGTTTTCTGTTCCGGTTTACATGTTCCTGACTACCTTGCGGTAGGTCCTGGTTCAACACCAGGAGTCTGGGCCGTGGTCCCGGGTATGCACGGGACCCACCTAAAGCATGGACAATGTCTCCAACCGATCATTTTCAATAATTAGGGCATCGATTGGCATGTGTGGTAGGCGTAGTATGAGATGCGTCTATTACATGTGACAATTGGTGTTCGCTGACATAATTAATAATAAACTGTTAATGTTTTGTGACTGACCGTAATCACTTAATTGTATATCTATTTATATCATTATTGTACCCAGGACCAGACTTATGACCAGACTTGGATACCAGCTTAGTGACATGTGATAGGTATATATTTTGACATCAGTGGCTTGCTTATTATTGTGACAGTTGTATTCTGTCTTTATTCATGTTGATTATCAGTTATACTACAGTGCATTTATTTATCTTGTTATTTAGTCTTTTATATTTGCAGTTGTTCTTATTGCTATTTATGCACATTGTCCTTCTGCACGAGCTGTTCCCTTTTACACACACACTCACCATGGTCGCGTTCTGACGACCCTGGATTTGCACGTCCAGATATTGGACGATTGTTTCTACTGTGCAGGTGTTCGATGAGACCGTCCATTATGCGAGGAGCTTGAGTTTCTCTCTGATTCTGGTATTCTCATCTCTCTTATATACCTGTTATTTCCTGATTCCACCTTCATCGCTTTCAGCTGCCATTTCCTTGTCATTATTCATTTGCTATTATTGTGATTGTCATGGATATGTATTATTGCAGTGATCGATGATTATTATAGTTCTGATTTATAGCTTGTTCAAGTTAATTTAGACTTAGCGTATATACGTGGGGTATTTTCCTTACGTATATACGTCGCCGACTCTCGTCGCGACTCCATTCCCGCGTATTTTGGGAAGCGGGGCGTGACAGATTACCACTTACTTCTGTACATCCAAAGGCTTAGTATAAGCAAGATTGATGGACAAAACCATAAGCAAGATTGATGGTTGGTCTTTGAGCTGTCTTCCCTTGGGAGAGTAGAACTCAATAGATCTGTAAAGTAGAACCTCTATAATTAATCTCCTCTAAATTAGTAACATCTCTAAATTAATAAAAAAATATTGGTTCTGACTCGAACTAGTGTAAAAAATTAATAAACCCCTCTATTGTAATAATTAATAATTTTTTTTGAAACCTAAAGTAAAATTTTGGTCCCAACTATTGTATAAATTAATAATTTCATAAAAGTGAAAATATATTACATACAATATTCAAGAACTTGAAAAGTACTTTAAGATGTCAGTTTACACAAAGCCACCATGTTTGATATTTTTGATTTCATCCTTCAGATTTTTAATTGTCCTCAAGAAATTATTTTAATCACCTTCTTATTGTTACCAAAAAATTTCAACTAAATTTAGCATTTTATGTTACAAAATTGATATGCTCTGATACCAATTATTGTGACTCCCAAGATTAACGTTAGCGGAACTTGGCAACATGAACAGTACTTGCAAAAGAAAAGTTTGATGTAAAGCAAACTAGCAAACCCAGACAAAAGAGTAATAAAAAAAGAGCACAAAGATTTAATGTGGTTCGGCCCAAACTTGACCTACGTTTACGCGGAGAGAACTTGAGATAGCTTTATTAATAGATTAGAACAAAGAGATCTACTTTTTCTCTTGATGCAACAAGAGTATTCATCTTCCACTTGAATCTAGCCCTAGATTACAAGAGTATTACCTTCTTTTTATGCACTTTCAACTTGCTCCTCTCTTTCTTGGCTTCTTCTGGTCTACTTTACTCGAGATTCTTTATTATAGAAACTCCTTGAGACTTCTTTAGTTGAAGCAATTACAATGCTTGGTTACAATCTTTATTATAAGATTTTACAATCCAACTCCTATTTGGACTATGAGATGATCTTGACATTTAGATGGTTGAAGAATCATAATCAATCCTTTAAGAATTGATCTCTTTGATCTAGAAGGATTTTATACCTTTTAATCTTTAGAAACAGACTTTCATTGAATAGGAATTAAATTCTATTCATACTCCACTTGAAAAGAAAACTCACAATCGCCTGAAAAAGCGACTCATAATCGCTTGAAAAGAAAATTGCTTCATCTTAATTTGCTTCTTCTACTTCAAGCCATCGTCTTCTCCAACTCAATTGAATTTTCTTAGACTATTATTTCTTCTTAAAAATAAGACAAAATCCTAAAAATCTCCATCTTTACTTGTTTTTCAGACCCTTAGCAAAACAACTTGAGATTTCGGATTAATATCTTGATTTTATCCTTAGTTGTAACCATGTTGTGAAGCCTTTAACTCTTGGCCCCTGTCCCCGGGCCTTTGGCTGATTTACCGCTATGGCTTGGGCCATCTCAGACCTTATCCGAGTGCACCCTTTCTCTTTCTCATAAAACTTTGACCCGTTTTACATCCTGTTGCAGTCTTCCTTAAAGTTTCACCTCGCGGTGAACTCCCTTCCAAACTTATCCTTGAAACTTCAACTTGAACTGAGTTTCTTTCCTTCAGTTTGTATAATCCTCCATACTTCTCTCCTTTCAGGATTATCCTGTCTCCTTGCCTGACTGTGATGATGTCTTGTTGTACTTAGATCTGGCATCCTTTTTCGTCGAGCACCCTGTGGATATTAGATTATACCGTACCTCCAGAACATACCTGACTGCCTTCAAAGCACGCACTATCCCATCTCTTCTTGTAATCTTGACTGTCCCAATGTTGATGACCTCGCAAGCCAAGCCATTCACCATCTTGCCAATCTCTTCCTCCTTTGCAGCTAAGAAGTTATTGAACAGCTCTTTCTGAAAACATACATGAACTCCAGTACCTGATCAAATATCTAACTTTTACCTTTTACCTTGAGAAGTGTTATCTTCGTAAGAAACCCTTAATATTTCGGTGTCCTCTATACCGCTTGCTATGTCTGCCTCCGCAGTTTGCCCCTTCTTCTTCAGTCACTCTTGCCGATACTTATAGTCATTCTTCCAATGACCTTCCCTGTGATAAAAGTGGCACGCCTTTGATGAGCTTGGACTTTTTCTTCCTTCTCCTCTTTCTTTCCTTCCCGTTTTTTTCTAATCTCTTTAGATAAGAGAGTTGACGTGACCTCTTCCAAGATAAGAGTTTTCTTACCATAGAGTATGGTGGTGATGATATGATCATATGATTCTGAAAGAGAACTGAGAAATATCAACGTCTTGTCCTCCTCTTCGATCTTGACATCAACCGCTAGAAGCTCGCTAATAACCTTGTTGAAAAAGTTTAGATGCTCCAACACTGTTGTCCCTTTCTTCATGCGTAGCCCATATAGTTGTTTCTTGAGATATAGCTTGTTGAAGAGGCTTTTCGTCCTATATATACTTCTAACCTTGACCACAATTCTGTGGCCATGTCTTCATCCATCGTATTATATATAACCTCGTCTGCGAAACATAGTTGGATCATGCTTGCCGCCTTTAGATCCATCTCCTCTCAATTCTCATTTGACTTACCTACAGATTTTGCTGACTTACCCTGCAAGTGTGAAGACCTTCATGCACCAGCAATGTCTTCACCCTCTTTTGTCATAAGCTGAAGTTTTCTTTACCATTGAACTTCTCGACCTCGAGATTTACCGTCGAACTTCTTATCTTTGACATATCGCCCTTCGTCAACCTTTAACTCTGATATCAGTTATTGTGAAATTGATATGCTCTGATACCAATTGTTGTGACTCTCAGGATCAACGTTAGTGGAACTTGACAATATGAATAGTACTTGCAAAAGAAAAGCTTGATGTAAAGCAAACTAGCAATACTAAGATAAAAGAGTAATAAAGAAAGAACACAAGGATTTAACGTGATTCGGCTCAAACTTGGCCTACATCCATGGGGAGAGAACTTGAGAGAGTTTTATTAATAGACTTGGTACAAAGAGATCTAACATTTCTCTTGATGTAACAAGAGTATTCACCTTCCGTTTGAATTTAAACAAGAATTAAAAGACTATTACCTTCTCTCTATGCACCTTCAACTTGCTCCTCTCTTCTTGGCTTCCTCCGGTCTTCTTTACTTGAGATTCTCTGTTGTAGAAACTCTTTGAGACTTTTTAGTTGAGGCCATTACAATGCTTAGTTACAAGTTTTATTTATAGAATTTTACAATACAACTCCTATTTGGACTATGAGATGATCTTGGACTTTGGATGGTTGAAGAATCTTGATCAATCCTTTTAGGAATTGAACTCCTTGATCTAAAAAGATTCTACACCTTTTAATCTTCATAAACAAACCTTCATTGAATAAGAATTAAATCTTATTCGTACTCCTCCTGAAAAGAAAACTCGCAATGTCTGAAAAGAAAAACTCGCAATCACCTGAAAAAGAAACTGTTTCATCTTAATTTGCTTCTTCTACTTCAAGTCATCATCTTTTCTAACTCAATTGGATTTTCTTGGACCATCATCTCTTCTTGAAAAATAAGACAAAATCCTAACATTTTAATAGCCTTACTTGTGATAAGATATATTTAAAAGGAGATTTTCAAGGAGCTCATCAACATTTTAAAGGAGATAAAATGTTATTGGAGGAGTTTGAAGGATGTGAAACATTAAACAGATGCATTTTCTAAGATAAAATAACAATTTATAAGGTAAAATCATTCAAATTAATTACCCCTTTAAATTAAGACTCAAGGGTGGGTCCCAAGAACATTAATTTAGAGGGGTTCTATTGTATTACATAACATATTCTCCTATTAGACCTTTTCTTTTAAGCTTCCCAGTTATGTTATCAGAGAACTTGAAAGCACTTGTGCTAAGTTCCTCTAGAACGTTAGGATGCACACTTGGAAATGGAATGACATATGCAAGCCTAAAAGAAAGGGGGTACAGGTTTGACAAGGTTGGCTGACATTATTGCTGTAGGAGGAATTAGACTAGCGTGGGGACTATGTAGCTCTAGCATACCTTGGAGTATTTGGATGCAATCTCATTACATTATAGGTAATCATAACTATTATGCTACCGTTTCTCTGCTTGACTCAGGCACTTGGAAATGGATTATCAAATCAAAAGACAAGGCACTGACAGTGATGGCGAGGAATCTGGGAAATGGTATTGATACTCTGATATGGCTTGACAACTGGCTTAAAGGAGGAAAATTATTGACTATTGTCAGTAATACACCAGAGAACACATTGAATTGGTGTGTTTTCAAATATTGTAGAAGGATCTGAGTGACTATGAGGGATCCAGAGCTGCTACCTGTATGGAACAGTATACAGTAGCATTCTGTGTCTGATATTTAGGCGCAGACTTCTGATGCATGGACTTGGATGTTAACTAAAGATGGCAGTTTTACTTTCTCTTCTGCTTGGGCCAATACCAGAAATGCAGGTTCAATTTTTTATCGCCATGATATGATATGGTACCCAAGTCATATCCCCAAGATGTCCATCTGCTACTGGAGAGCTTTAATGGGTAAGCTACCTACAAGATCTTTCCTGCAAGGTCTTCATATCATTGATCATGATACTTGCCTATTATGTAACTTAGATTCTAAACAATTCATCATCTTTTCTTTGAGTATCCCTTCTCCTATATTTGGTAATTGTGCTGGAAGAATTTGGTATTCTTGGTGGTCAAATAGCCTGTCTGCATAGGGAAGCAATGAAGATCCAGAAATGCTTCAGGAAGAAAAGGAAACATACTATTTTAGCAAGGGCAGTCTATGTGCCTCAATCTGGCACATATGGAAGGAGAGGAATGAAATGGTATTTCATCAAATGGCTAGGCACAAGATTCCTGTTTTAAGATTTCTTGATGAAGATAATCAACTTCCATCAGGCCATGTAGGATTCAAACTCTTAAATAATGGGTAGATGTCATAAATGAAGAGTATAAGTCATGCAAGACAATCAAGTTTGGGATCTTGTCCCATTACCTAAAGGTAAGAAGCCCATTGCTTGCAAATGGATATTTAAAACCAAAAGAGATTCAGAAGTTAATGTGGAAAGATATAAGGCTCATCTTATATCTAAAGACTTTACTCAAAAGGAGGACATTGATTTTACATAGATTCTCTCCAGTTTCATCAAAAGACTCTTTTAGGTCAATTATGGCTCTTGTTGCACATTTTAACTTTAAGTTACATTAGATGGATAAAAATAGCTTTTCTCAATGGTGACATTGAGTAAACTATATATATGATGCAACCAAAAAACTGTGTCTCTGGAGACCCAAAGAATATGGTTTGCAAACTAAAAAAAAAAAAATCTATCTATGGACTCAAGCATGCTTCCCATCAATGGTACTACAAGTTTCATCAAGTAGTTATCTCATTTAGTTTCGAGACAAATGCTATTGAAGATTGTGTGTATCACAAGTTCAGTGAGAGTAAGTATATATTCCTGATTATTTTGATGAAATACTTCTTGCCATCAATGATAAGAAAATTTTGCACAAAATCAAGAGATTTCTATCAAAGAATTTGATATGAAAGATCTTGATAAGACGTCTTTTGACTTAGGAATCTAGATATGCTGGGATCGCTCTTAGGGTATTCTAGGATTGTCACAAAAGGCCTATATAAAAAAGATGCTAATATGGTATGCCAGCTTATAAATTAGAAGACACCCGGACGTAAAAAGTGATAAATTCAGTCTAAGTTAATACTCTAAAAATGACCTTGAAGATAAAAAAATGCAGAAGATTTCCTATACTTCAGCTGTACGAGTCTAATGTATGCTCAGATTTGCACACATCCGGATATAAAATTCATTGTTGGAATGCTAGACAGATACTTAAGTAACTTGGGATAGATCACTAGAGAGCAGCTAAAAGGGTCTTAAGATATTTACAAAGAACTAAGAA
>JAVJIF010018783.1:0-67750 GCA_038442645.1 Agave tequilana | reverse complement strand
TCTCCTCTTCTTTACATAAATGAAAAACTAAAATTACATGAAAAAGAAAAACAAAAACCTAAACTAAGAAATGAAAAACTAGTCTAAATCCTAACTCTGCATGGTCGTCCCGTTTTCAGCACAAAGACTGCCCTTTATAGGCATAACCCATACGAGGGAGATCCCGGGGAGATCGGGGGCAGCAAACGCTCCCCCTAACTCCCAACCTTGCCGCGAAAAACGCGGCTTTGGCCGCGTTTCTGCGGCCAGGGTGTGGCCAGGTGGCCACACCCTGTGGTGGGTCATCCCGTATTCCCTCTACGTTTATCTTCAGTTGTTTCTTCGTTTGAGTCAGATATTCTGACGAAATGGCCCTTGGATTCTTGGCTTAACCGATCGATTCTAGAGGATTCTTCTCAACCGGTTTAAACCTCTGATTTGTGCCCTGATTTACTGAGTGCGAATTAATTCTGATTTAATTCAGAATTTGGTGGCTTTGGCTCATTTCTCTTCATCTCCTTAAAGAATGGGCCTGCAAATAAATTAGCAATTAATTAAGACAATGCAAAGTTTTATCAAGAATAAGTATGGAAATATGATACTAAATATGTAACATTAGCGACCAATCACACCCCCATACCTATCTTTTGCTCGTCCTCGAGCAAAACAACTAAACTATACTAAGGATGTATTAGACACTTTTGCAGGTCACGCGATTGCATTGAGCATGTGCAACAAGCCGTTAAACCTCTAGGTTTCCCCTAGAGGACGAGTTTTGTCTAGTGAGGGTTTTCAGCGAATTGCACCCACAAAATCCATAAATAAAGAGTTAGTATTTCGAAAGGCATTTTGAAAGGAAAAAATATTTGAAAATAAATTGTAAGATCTAAGCAATTTATAAGTTATAGGAAGACTGAATTTTCATTCTAAACTTAATCTCTATTCAAAAAATTGTTATCAATCAAGGTAAGGAGTTAAATTGTACTTCTCATCTAGTCTATTACTTTTACCTAAGTAATATGCACTTGTGACTGTGAAATTTTGACTAAGGGTTCATTAACTCTAACTTTATGCTTATTTATTATATATATATATATATATATTATATATATATTATCATATATTTTGGTGGTATTATACCTTAGTTTTTATTAGGCTTTCTAATCTGCCCATGTAACGAGCCTTTAATCGATGACTCCCAAACCAAACGGTCTTAGGGCACCGGGTGAGAAAACACCCCAGGACTAAGGACTCGAGCAACAAGGCCACAAAAACTAAGGATTTATTATATGAACCACTTTTAGGCGTGAATACTTATGCTTAATTAGGCACAAATACCCAGCTTAATCAGAGGAATTGTTTTTCTCAAACTTATCTAATCATCTTTCGCATAAATACTAAGGCTTGCTTAGGCCAAAGCACCTAGCTCATCAATAATTAGATTTTTTTATCTCTTTTTTTTTCTTTTTCAAACTTATCTAATTATCTTTCGCATAAATACTAAGGCTTGCTTAGGCTAAAGCACCTAGCTAATCAATAATTAGATTTGTTTATTTTTTTTTATATTTTTTTATAAGGCATAAGAATCATTTTTTGAACCTAAGTGTGTAAGTGTATGAGGTGTGCATACTTCATCAAGGTAAAAATCAAGACAAATTACTTTAACAAATTATCTTCCTAGCCCTAAAAATCAAACAAATAATCTTATTTTGACAAAGTATAAGAAATCCTAATTTAAATTCCTATTCCTTAAAATTAACTTAATTTCTTACAAAAAATATGTCAAAATATTATTTCTATTTTCAAAAAGTTTTTAATAAAAAGAAATCTAAGTTATGTTAGACCCTCCCCCACACCTATCTCATGCATTATCCTCAATGTATGAATTAATGCATGGATGCATGAAAAAGAAGAAAGGGAAGGAAAGTGTTACCTTAAGGTGTGGTTCCGGTGGTGGTCTGATTGGTCCACGAAACGCGGCCCAATCGACTTTTCGTGGGATTCGGAGGAACCCACCAGAATTATCTTAATATAACCGATTAAAAAGATAAATCCATGAAGAATTTTTAGTAAAAATTTAACCCCATCTAATTTCCAAATTCCATAACTAATTTTAGAGTCAAATTTGTCAACCACCTCGTCCCAGAATGGAGTATGAAAAGATAGAATGATTGACTTGGACTCAGGAAGGAAAGGAATTAATACCGACTCAGGAAGGTGACGTAAGTCAAGTAAAGGTTCAGGAGTCGAAATAAGTTCAGGAATTGGATCCAAGCCAAGAAATTGAAACTCAAGTCCACAATTATTTTCCAACAATGGAATGTGACTTAATGTTGGTGATTCAAGTTCATGAATGATAGGTGGGGAATCAAAACTGACTCTCGAAAATATTACTCAAGTTTGTAATAAAATAGGAGTCAATATTGATTCAAAAAGTTGAATTGGATCACAGATTTGAGAATCTAGGTCACATATCTCATTGAGTTCAATATCAAAAAAAAGAGAACTTTCCAATTTATCATGGGATTTTCAAGAGTATAAAATTGGTCAAGTTCAATATGATCATCAAAATGGGTGATTCAATTTCATAATGAATTGGCACAGGATCCAATGTTGACTCGGGAAGAAGATCGAAATCAGGTGAGGACACCGGAGTCATTATTGAATCAGGAAGTAAAACTGAATCACTAAGTTGGGGTTCATGATCATATTCATTTTCAAGTTCGATTTCAGGCAAGGTATAACTTGCCAAACTATCAATATTATTTGGAGTTTGGGCAAGTTCAAATGACTGTTCTGAAATGGAACCTTGATTTCCAAAACTACATGACTCTCGGCTCAACAGAATGAATGGTAAGTGACATCAGAACGGTGGGAACGTAGAGATCGACCATCATATCTATGTCACGATTACGAGCGTTTTGAGCCTGAGTCATGGCTTCAAGCATCTTTCATAGTTGATAGGCTCATTGTTTTGATGAAAAGATGAAGTATTATCTTGGAATTGGTGGTGAAATTGTGAGTCCATCAGATTTAGGATTTGTGTTTGGACTCACGCATACTCATTTCCAAAATTGATAGTTCCTATTTTGGACTGATGGAACTGAGTATGAATCTTGAAAATATTGTGGACTAGGTGGAGAAGGAGGACAAGTTGGTTGAAAATTATGCTCGGGGAGGTGAATCCCCACTGACTCGGTGAAGAGTTGAAATCATTATAGAAATTATAGTTATTACATTGGGGGCATGGGTTATATTGATTCGGATAAGACCAATCCGGCACACTAGGTTGGTTAAAGTCATGATTATGCCGAGTTAGTAATATCCGAAAATGAACTCGGTGTGTATTATGGATTATTATTAAGTTGAAAAAATTATTATTATAAGCCATATCACACAATAGAATAAAACAAAAAAGAAAGAAAAAATAAGCAAAGAAGCAAACAAATAAAAAGAGAAATTCTAACTAAGTTAGGGTAGACCTATGACCTAGACGACTCCTAACTGATTAGACTGTCCACGGGAGGTCTAATGCAGACTTTGACCACAAGCTAATCAGCCAGGTCAGGGCAAGATTGGTGGGAGGTTTTCCGTCAAAGACGTTCCTTAATTAAATAACCACCAATCTTCGGGCTTTCGGCCCTTAATCCCTTTCCTAGACACTGATTTTGCAGGAGTCAAATTCCAACACCTTTCCCCTTAGCTAATCTCCTAATAGAGTCCGAGATGTCCTTAGGGCCAACGTCTACTCTTTTTTAGTTAGGCTTGGGTTAGTGAGTGCTTGGAATCTGATTTTTGGGCTAAGGAAGGGTGATTAAATCCCCACCTTATCTTGTTAATGGGTGGTGCCCTTAAATCATTTGTGCAAGTGTACAAGATAAATAAGATTCACTCAAAGCGATATAAATTAACCAAGAAGTGAGTCCTATGCTAAATGCAATGCAAACATACCTTGCTCCAGCACTCTTCAACAGTAAAAATAAATGAATTGAAAAGACACGTGCCTAAAATGCAAACGTCTAATCAATTTTTTTTTATCTTTTCAACAAATGTTTTACTGTTGATTATTAGCAGGCTTATGTGATGGCATATAAGAAAAAGTAAAGTTGCAGAAAACTAGAATTTGCAAAGCAAGCAACCCTGCAAAAACACGTTAGTAGTCCACTCCTTTTTGCCGCGTTTTAGCAGAGGGACTTGGTCTCTGCTTTCTAGAGCAGAGGCCCAAGGCCACTTATATGTTACTGCAACTTTAATTTCTTGCTTTGCTTGCCCTTAACCTGCAACAGAGAAGAAAATTCGTTTAGTTCTAAAAATTTTCAAAAAATCAGATTTCAATAAAAACGTTACCCTCCCCGGCAACGGCGCCCAAATTTGATTAATGCCAAACCTGCACAAAAAATACGTAATTTTTAGAACTTAGATTAGGATGTGCAAGTGCTCAATTCTTTACCGCTATAGCAAGTGGCTATGCGGGTCATGATCCACAAGGAGGGTTTTGCGATAGAAGCGTTTACGTTCTTTTATTGAAATCTTAATGAAAACCAAACGAGAGTTCTTCTCTGTTTTTAAGTTATGAAAATGGAAAAAGAAAGTTATGTTAAAGTTAGAAGAAAAAGGTAGAATGAGAAAGTGAAGAAAATAGAAAGAAAGCGCTATGTACAAATGATTATTTACAAAGAAGTGAAAAAGGATGATTTGGAAGAGGTAATGTTGGTGATTTAATTTACAGAAAAAAGAAAGAAAAGAAATAAAACAATTACTCACCTTCTTTTCACAAAAGCTTACCTTGAGTCTTTAGCTACGATGTGTTACCTTGAAGTGGAGGCAATCAGCGCATAGCCCATAAGAGCGATTTTGGTCTCTTCCACATTACATCATCAAGATACTCAAGCATGAAATGATACAGAGAGACTCCAAATTCCATCGTCATGAGCTATCGGTGGCACTCGCAAAGGCAAGGCTCTTCGATGCTTTTAGACTCACTTGGAAGACAATTGTACCAAAAAGAAAAAGTGAAGTAGAAAAGAGGAAGAAGAAGAAGAAGACTAAAAGAAAGTACATACAAAGAAAGAACATCGATTCGATTTCATAACAATCAAAGAAAAGAAATAAATCTTACACCGGTGTCACTCCTGCTCAAGCTTCATTCTTGTTTCTTCGATGAAAGCCTGATCTCCTCTTCTTTACATAAATGAAAAACTAAAATTACATGAAAAAGAAAAACAAAAACCTAAACTAAGAAATGGAAAACTAGTCTAAATCCTAACTCTGCATGGTCGTCCGTTTCAGCACAAAGACTGTCCTTTTATAGGCATAACCCACACGAGGGAGATCCCGGGGAGATCGGGGGAGCAAACGCTCCCCCTAACTCCCCACCCTTACCGCGAAAACGCGGCTTTGGCCGCATTTTCGCGGCCAGGGTATGGCCAGGTGGCTACACCCTGTTGGTGGGTCGTCCCGGTATTCCCTTCTGCTTTTATCTTCAGTTGGTTCTTCGTTTGAGTTTAGATTTCTGACGAAATGGCCTTGGATTCTTGGCTTAACGATCGATTCTGAGAGGATTCTTCTCAACCAGTTTTCAACCTCTTGATTTTGCCCTGATTTACTGAGTGCGAATTAATTCTGATTTAATTCAGAATTTGGCTCATTTCTCTTCATCTCCTTAAAGAATGGGCCTGCAAATAAATTAAGCAATTAATTAAGACAATGCAAAGTTTTATTCAAGAATAAGTATGAAAATATGATACTAAATATGCAACATTAGCGACCAATCAATGTTCATATGACTCAAGAATCTTGCCATTTCAGAAATCCAGCTTCAATTTCATCATACCAACCTGAACTTGACCAACATCCAATTCCTAATACTTTGAAAAGTTATCCATTTCTGAAATGAACTTGACGATGAATGTGAACCTGAGCTTCAAGTTAGCGATTCGAGTCCATTCATTGAATCAATATCGACTCCTGTAGTGTTACGTGAACTAAGTGACGTTCTTGAGCCAGTTTTGATTCCATAATTCCTGAACTTGAATCGATCATTTCACCCATTCACATTCCTCCGTGGATGAAAATCAAGATTCATTTCATTGCATCCATTTGAACTTGCCCAAAATTTTGAGAACCACTTGACATTTTGGCACGTTATCCTTTTCCCGAAATTAAATTTGAGCTTGAAAGTGATCTTGAGCCTCATTTTAGTGATTCCATTTCACTTTTTGATTCAATAATGACTCTGGTATCTTTACCAGATTTTTTTTCTCTATTCCGGAGTCAATATTGAATCCTGTACTAGTACACCGTGAAATGGAATCACCAATCTCTTATGATCACACTTCATTTCTAGGGAAAGTGTGTGAACAACAATTCTTTAATTTGGACCCCATTTTTGAACTAATTTCGACTCTCATTGTTGTTGACTCCGACTTGATCTGAGTCAAATTCTTGAGTCGGTGTTGGTTTTTTTCTCCTATTCCATTTGAGTCCAAATCAATCCTCCCTGAAATCACACTTCATTGTTGGACAAGAATGTTGAAGAAAATGACTCAGTAATTATTTTTGAAAATTGAAAATTGGATGGGGATAAATTTTTAAATAAGACCATTCACTCAAAATCATTCTTTTACTAGGTCATATAGAGAGGTCATTGGTGGGTCCTTCAAGATCCACATTATCCTGAATGGATAGCAACACTTGGCCCAATCAGACTACCACCATGAAGTAAATTTTTCTTCCTTCTCCATTTTTTTCATGTATATACACATTCACGATACATTGAGGACAATGCATGAGATAATGTGGGGGAGGATTTACTAACATAGTAAGTTTTAAATTTCTTTTTTTTACACTTCTTTTTAGGAACATTTTAAAATTTTCTTTTGTATAAAAACTTTTTCTTTTCTTAAAACTTTTTCTTTTCTTTTACAAAAACTTTTTGAAACAAGATAAATAGTTTGATTTATTTTTTAAGAAAATTAAGATTATCTTAGGAATTAGGAAGACCTAAAATTATGAAATTTTTAAACTAAATCAAATAATAGATCTTATTTAAATTTTAAGATAAGAAAGTAAGATTTAAAAGATAATTGATTTTGAATTTTTTGCCTTAGATTTATGCACTTCACACTTCACAATTTTGAGATGAAACAAAGACTGAAAATGTCATAAAAAATATATTAAGAAAAAAATGATGATAATAAAAATCACTTATTGAAGTTGGGTAATTATGCCTCAGGAAGCATGATTATTCACACCTAAAACGGTGGACAAAAATAAAATAATCCCTTTAGTTTTGTGGCCTTATTTACTCGAGTCCTTAAGTCCGAGGGAGTTTTCTCATCTGGTGCCCTAAGATCATCTGGTTGGGAGTCACTGGCTAAAGGCTCACTACCCAGGTAAACAAGAAAGCCTAAGAAAACTAAGGGGGGAAAAAGAAAAAAAGAAAAAAAATACACAAATTAATGGCACGAAAGTTTGAGTCGATATCCCAAAAATCTCACAGTTCACAAAGTGCATATTTTTCTAAGAGTTTTATGAAAGATCAAAAAATCAATTCAATTTTAAATTCTTACATTTAATTTATAACAAGATTTTGCATTTCGACTTAGTTTAAGGAAAAATAATTTATGTTAACTATGACCTGGATCGCTTATATTTTCACAAAAATACTTCAACACTTTTCTCTATTTTAAAATGCGTTTTCAAAATACTGATATTTGATTTCTTTCTTTATGAATTTTGTGGATGTAATCTGCTGAAAACCCTAAGGAGACAGAACTCCTCCTCTAGGGAAAACCTAGAGGTTTAACGGCTTGTTGCACATGCTTAGTGCAATCGCGTCACACTGCGAAAGTGGTGTAATAAAATTTTTTTAGTTTTTGTTTTGCTCGGGACGAGTAAAAGATAAGTGTTGGGGTGTGATTAGTCTCTAAAACTGCATATTTCATATCACATCTTCACATTTATTTAATATTAAATTCTACTAATAAACACCTCTCTGCATGTTTCTAGGACCATGGTGTGCAATGAAGAAGAAGACCCTAAATCACCATTTAATGGATGATTAAAGGCCTATAATATAGCCATGACCTTGGAGAGCTGTTTTGTCAAAACCAGGGGCTGAAAACACCAGAAACCGGGCGCTGACGCCGACAGGGAATAAACATGACAGCGCACGGCCCGAAGCGCGCGGCTCTAGAAGAGTTGCAGAAACGCGACTTTTGCTGCATTTCTGCTGCCGTACGGGCGCAGCCACGCTCGTATTTTGGGCCAGGGTTTGCCCCCTGGCCCTTCTTTCCCCTGGTGCCTATAAATACCCCCTGGGGTTCTTCAGAGGGGGATATACAGAGAGTTTAGGATAGTTTTCATTTCCATTTTGTAGTTTAGGGTAGTTTAGGTTAGTATTCTTCTTCTTCCTCCTTTGTATTTTTTATTTCTTGTAAATCTTGTAATAGGGAGAGAGAGTGGTACATGTTGGGAGAAAGAGTGCTTGTAATAGAAGGTGACAATCTATGAAAGGTGCTCTCTTACCCTATCTTTGTTATCTTCTCTCTAACTCTTTTTATATGTTTAGCTAATCTTTCCTCTCATGGCAACTAACTACTAACCACTAACTAGTCTAACTTCTTACTTGATAATCCAAGAAAAGATTGAGAAGAAGCAAGAAAAGATCAGCAAAGACTCGAAAGCAGAGGAAGCAGAGTCGTGCGGCATTGGTGGGCCTCACTTCCCATTCCACACTCGGCCGAGCCTTCTCCAATTCATGATTCAACTGGCTGGGCCAGCTGCAAAAGTGAGGCAACTCATTAGTAGCATCATGCAGTAGCAGAGCCACTTCAAAGACGAGGGCACAAAATAACCTCCTCTCCAAAATCAAGCTCAGATTTACCTAATCATTCTCATTGGTATTGATCGAACATATGGAAGCTCCATCGAGCCATGCAGGTATAGCAGCGAGGCGATGAAAGAATTCAAGTACAAAGATGTCGACGAGAAGCTCCACCACTAGCCTCTCATGTTGCGCGTTCACCGGTGCAACAACCTCTCTGAGGAATCAGCCAACTCGAGACAGATGCAGCCAGAGACGTACCCAACACGCACAAGAATAAAGAAACAATAGAGAAAAGCAATCAACGTACTATTTAATGCGGTTCGGCAGTTTGCCAAATGAAAAACACCTAGAGGGGGGGGGTGAATAGGTGTAATTGCTAATCTAATAATCTTTTTAAAATTAAGATGGATGAATGATGCAACGATCTCTCAAAATAAGACTAAGAGCCGAATACCCCGTGAGAGGTTCTGAACTCCTTCCTCCCAATTCCCCTTGAATGGGTTAGAGGGCGCAATGCAACCTTGTTGTATGAGAATTGATCGAACAAAGAATGAATAATATGCAATGATGAAATGCACACAAGATATATCACAAGTAACACAAACTAGAGGCAATATCACAAGGAAAGAAAACTAGATCTCAAGCAAGTAATTGAAAGCAATAGAGAGCAAGAGAAATTTAAAGCAAAATGGACACAAGGCAATCGCAAACACAAGATGTTTGTTTCGAGGTTTGAGTCACCGCTCTACTCCCGCCTTCACCTCCGTGAAGGGTTTCCACTATCCACCGAGGACGATTACAACGGTCTATACCGAAGACCTGAGCACCGAGCTCCACCAATTACAATGACCTCTACGAAGGGGTGTCTCCACAAGAACAAGAAGAGGAACAAGCAACCAAAGTGATCACAACAAGATCACTAAACTTCTTACAAACTCTCACTCTTTTACAACTTCCTTATAGATTGGTAGGGAATATTGGCTATAAGAAGTGTAGTGAGAAAACACTCAGTTGTAGGATGATTTTTACTAGAGAACACAACTGAAAACAAGTTCAAGAAAGAGTTGGAGATGAAGAGCATAAACACTTTTCTTTTCTTTTTGAAAACTATGAAAACTTGAGGATTTTTCTTGGTATTTTGGAAGAGACCCTTCTCCTCTATTTATAGGGAGAGGAAAGGGTTAAAACTAATTTATTTTAACCTTATTTGCTCTGAAAAAGATCTGTAAAACCCTGAAAAAGTCTGCCAAAAAATAGTCCAAAAAACAGATTTCAGAATTGCACAAAAGAGGAAAGAGCCGTTGGGCTTTTGCAGGCCTGGCGGTCGACCGGGTCGGTCGGCCGCCAGCTCTGCTGGCAAAGAGCCGTTGGGCTCGGGTCGACCGGTCGGGTCGACCGTCCTTTAAGAGAAAACACAGTTTTCATCGGGCGGTCGACCGGACGGTCGACCCAGAAAACCCGGAGAGCAAACTGCAGACAGTCGGTCGACCCGAGCGGTCGGCCGACAGACGTGCACAAACGTGCACGTCCTGATACTGGCGCCGGTCGACCGGGCCGGTTCGGCCGGTCAAGCCTGAAACAGAAAAACAGCAGCAGCAGGACTTGGAATTTTTTTGTTTTAAAATATTTGAAGTAAAGAGTATCTAAGTATCATGATGAAAAAAGTATACATGATTTAAAAAAAGATATATGTCTTTGTAAAACTTGGAGTCATGTATATTTGTTAAGTCATGAGAAAAACTTAGAAACAAAACTTTAACTTGAAAACTTGTATTAAAATGTGTGTGTGGTGTATCCTAGAGCCAATTTCCAAAACTCAAACTTTAACAACCTATTTCTTACATTGGTTCTAGTACTACAAGTGCTTTAAGAGGGCTTTCAACCATATGATCTTCATAACTTGATTCTTGAGCCCAATTTGAGTTGACTTGAGTCCAAAATACTCTCCTTTAGGGAAGAACCCTTCTAGTTGAGTTAGAACCCTGAAACACACTTAAACAACAAATATTATTAGTACAAATAACTAATATGTTTTGTAATCATCAAAACACACTAAACACGGGTGATTGTAACCTTGGGCCAACAATCTTCCCCTTCTCTGATGATGACAAAAAACATACGTTATTTAAACAAAATGGAAGAAGAGCTTGGAAAGCTCCCCTCAAATAATGCATGAATCAAGAATGTCAATGAAGAGCTAAATACATAAGGCATTGAAAACACATAGTTTTGTTAAAAAACTCAAATGCATCTCAAATACATCAATATATAATAACAAACAAAACAACAAACTTACGCTTTTTCTCCCCCTTTTTGTCATACATCAAAAAGGGTAAACAAAGCAAACAAAATATTAAAGAAAAATTTATTTTTAGGAATCCAAAATGCAAACATTCAACTCACCCAAATAAATGAAAATCTAGCATAATTTAGAGGTTTAGAAAATATCGGCAAGTTGAAAATCGGTAGAAACATAATCAATATCAATATCACCTTTCTCATAATGATCTCTAAGAAAGTGATACCTAATGTCAATGTGTTTGGTTTTACTATGTTGATTTGCATTCTTTGTCATGTGAATAGTACTAGTATTATCACAAAATATTTTAATATGATCAAAATGCAAATCATAGTCAAGGAGAGTATGTGATTGGTAGTGAAAAGTGCATTTTTATCATCATATTACCATCACATTTTCATATTTATTCATTAATTCTGCACATTTATTAAAATTGTTTTATTTATGGTGCAGGCCTCGAATTATTATTTTAACAATAAATAAAGCTTAAAGAGCCCAAAAGCCCAGATCCAAGCCCATATTTGAACCCAAGAGTCAAAGTGCAAATATCAGATTGTCAAAGTGCAATTATGCAAGGGCTAAAGTTGCAATTATTAAAGTTGAGGGAAGGATAGAATTCTACCCAACCCTAAACTCTTGCAGGATGAGCATAAAGCAAAGATGAGAAGGAAATTCGTTTAAAAGAGATGGGAGAATTCAAAATCTAGGTAACTTGATTATCAAGTTACATCGAAATCCCAATATGAAGAGCCAGGATCATACTTCCAGAAGCTGGCGACCACATGGACGGACCAGACGAAGCCACGCGCCAAAGCGCGTGGCCAGAAGCCACAAAAGTGCCGCGGAACCGCGGCAAAACCGCGGCAATCTAGTTGATCCAGAATCCCAGATTTCGTGGGCAAGTTCATCCAGGACTCCTCTGCCTTCTGCACCTATAAATATCCCCTGCAGTGCAACGTACAGCGTCGTCCAGAGGCGAGCAAAGGGCCAAAAGCTAGGGTTTAGGTTTTAGGTTAGATTTTATTTTTATTTTGTAAAATTTGTAACTGAGAGTGGAGATGCTTTCATGGAGGAAGGAATCATACTTGTACTGAGGTGACATCGGTGTAAGTTTTTATTTTTCCCCCATTGTTAATAAAAATCTGCTCGAGGTTGGTTTGTTTTTATTCTTGTTTCATTGTTTCTTTATTCTCGCTTTATCTTTGTTTTTCTAATCTTGTTCTATGTCATTGTTTCTCTCTGATGACTTGCAATCCGTGAGATCCGATTGCTTCGACACTGCCTAGCCAACGAAGATCCCTTGATGGCTTATGGCGACGAACATCCTATACGCCATACTTGCAAATCTTCTGAGAAAAAGTAAGTTGTCGCAAAAGGATCGAAGGCAAGCAGACTAAAGAGATAAGTTTTCTTTCCTTTTCTGTTCTTTTCTTTTTTGTAGATTAAATCCACATCTTCCAATATTCTTTCCCACAACTCATTGTAAATACCACTTTTCTTTGTAAATACCATCGTGACTAACAATTAACTAAAAAAGATAAATTTTTAGAGAAACTTGCTTAACGCTTCTATCGCAGTCCCTCCTTGAGGATCACGACCCGCATAGCCCTGCTACCGCGGATTAGAACTGATTCCTCGCACAATCTATTCTTAATCTAATATTCTAATTTTTGTGTGCAGGAAAAATCAGTCAACAAATTGGCGCCGTTGCCGGGGAGGGACGGTAAGTTTATCTCTAAAACAAAAATTTAATTTTTAACTAATTCTTTATTCTTTTCTGTTTGCAGGTTTGGAGAACAGGAAACAAAAACAGAGCAGCAGAAAGGACATACAGCAACCCAGTGCCTCTGCCCTCGAAGGCAGAGCACGAGGGCCTGCAAGTTTGCCGCGGAAACGCGGCCAGAGCCGCGGATCCGCGGCAAGTGCAGTGAACTACTAATTCAGTTTTTTGCAGATTGCTGAAATTTGAGATTACTGCTTACTGCTCTATTCTGTTTTGTTCTGTGATATACCTGTAAATTGCTAATAATTCAACAGTAAATCATTGGTTGTTAAAAATAAAAATTGATTAGACGTTTGCATATTAGGCACGTGTCTTTTCAATTATTTTTATTTACTGTTGAAGAGTGCTGGAGGAGCAAGGTACGTACGCATTGCATGTAGAATAGGACTCATCTCTTGGTTGATTTTCTGCTTTGAGTGATTCTTATCTATTTATCTTGTACACTTGCACTAATTCATCTTAAGGGCATAACCCATTAACAAGATAAGGTGGGGATTTCATCACCCTTCCTTAGCCCAAAAATCATATCCCAAGCACTCACTAACCCAAGCCTAACTTAAAAATTAGTAGACGTTGGCCCTAGGGACATCTCGGACTCAATAGGAGATTATCCTAAGGGGGAACAGTGTTGGAAGTTGACTCTTGCCAAATCAGTGTCTAGGAAGGGGATTGAGGGCCGAAAGCCCGAAGATTGGTGGTTATTTAATTAAGGAACGTCTTTGACGGAAAACCTCCCACCACTCTTGCCCCGACCTGGCTGATTAACTTGTGGTCAAAGTCTACACCCTACCTCCCGTGGACAGTCTAACCAGTTAGGAGTCGTCTAGGTCTAGGTCTACCCTAACTTAGGTTAGAAAATTTTCTTTTTGTTTTTTTTTCTTTGTTTGCTTTGTGTGATATGGCCTATAACAATAATTTTTTCATTTTAATGAGGATCCATATTACACACCAACCTCTTATTCGGATATTACCAACCCGGCATATCATAACTTTGACCAACCTAGTGTGCCAGATTGGTCTTATCCGAATCATTACATGCCCCAGTTCCAATACTATGAACAAGATTGGAATAATCATCACTACTCTTCACAGAGTCAATGGGAATTCAACACCCCTGAGCCATATGGTCAACCACCTGTTCAACCATTATCTTCATATACGTCTTCTCCCACATCACCAAGGTTTCAGTCCACCATTGATCTATTTGATGGGTTAGAAGAAAAAGTGGATCGGTTGCAAGATATAATGAATGATCAAATTTCTAGACTTTCAAACATTCTTGAGCGAACCAACCAAGTTGATAGGAACCAAGAATCATTCTGTCTAGAAGACCTTGATCAAAATTCAATTTCATCACATCAATATGAACTTGCTCAACCCCAATCCTTGACAAGTTGGCTAGTTTTAATTTCAATGAGATTGAATTAGATTATGAATGTGAATCCGATCCCCAACTTTGCGATTCAGTTTCCATCTTCGAATCTATGTTGACTCCAGTATCCTTACCCAATTTGGACCAATTTTCTGAGCCAACATTTATTCCCATACCCATAGATCATGAAATTGAATCACCCATTTTTGATGATCATATTGAACTTGACCATTTGTGCAATTTGAAAGTCCCATGGAAAAATTGGCAAGTTCCCATGTTTATGAGATTGAAACTAATGAGATATGTGACCTAGATTCCCAAATCTATGATCAAGTTTAAATTCCCGAATCATTATTGACTCCTGTTTTGTTACCCGACTTAGGTAATATTTTAGAGTCAGTTTTGATTCCCACACCTATCATTCTTGAACTTGAAGCACCAACATTGAGTCACATTCCATTGTGGGAAAATGATTGTAGACTTGAGTTTCAATTTCTTGACTTGGACCCACCTCTTGATCCTAGCCCGACTCCTGAACCTTTACTTGATTTGAGTTTCTTTCCTAAGTCGGTATTAGATCCTGAACCTATCATTCTTGAGTCCAAGTCAACCATTTTACCAAGTCACATTCTTTTGTTGGACATAGGTATAGACCATGACTCTGTGATGATTTTCCAGGACTGGTCATGTAAAGGGAGTAAGTTTCACGAGAGGATCTTCCATGATCCTATTCATTCTGGGGACTGTACATATGTAAATAAAAAAGAGGTCAATAAAGGTAGGTCCCGTGAACTACCACGTTATCTTGTTTGGGCCGCATTTCGTGGACCAATTAGACCACCACCGGAACCACCACCCTAAGGTAACTTCCGCCTTCCCTTGTTCTGTTTCATGCATATATGCATTCATTCATACATTAAGGACAATGCATGAGATAAGTGTGGGGTGGGCTTTACTAACATACTAACATAGGTAGAAAGTAACAAAAAATTTGCTAAAAAAAAAAAATCTAAAAAAAAAATTTAAAAAAAAGTTATAAAAGGACAGTATTTTGACTTATTTTTTGAAAGAAACCTAAGTTAGTTTTAAGGATTAGGAAAATCATGATTAGGATTTCTAAAAACTTGGTCAAAATAAATAAATTGTTTAATTTTTAGGTATAGGAGAGAATTGAATAAATAATTAGTCTTGATTTTTACCTTAATGAAATGTGCATACCAAATGCATATCTAGGATTCTAAGACAAAGACCTTGTGCCTCATAAAAAAAAAAAAGAAAAAGAAAAAAGAAGAAAAAAATCACCAATTAAGCTGATACATGTGCCTCAAGAAGCATAAGTATTCATGCCTAAAGGTGAGTAAATAAAATAAAGTCCTTAGTTTTAGGGCCTAGTTCACTCGAATTTGAGTCCGCGGGTGTTTTCTCACCTGGTGCCCTAAAGCCAACCGGTTTGGGAGTCATCGACTTTAAGTTCGCTACATGGGTGGATTAGAAAGCCTAAGAAAACTAAGAAATATAATATATGTATTAACACATCTAATAATCAATTAGTTAGGTATGAGGGCCTCAAGAAGCCTTGATACTTATACGAAAGAAAATTAGATGAGCTATACATGCCAAAAAAAAAATATATATATATTAACACATCTAATAGTCAATTAGTTAGGTATGAGGGCCTCAAGAAGCCTTGATACTTACACGAAAGAAAATAGATGATGTTATAAAAATAATAAAGAGGCATGAGAGTCCAAGTTAAGGAATTCCTAGATTCACAAGGGTGCGTATGACTTTTGGTAACGAAAAAGACTATATTAGAAATTCAATTTTAATCCTTACCTAAAATGGAAAACAATTGACTTTATAAAGACTAGGTTTGAAGAATGAATAAAAATGATAATCCTAAAACTTATAGACTACTTAGTCTCTTCAATAATAATTCAAATATTTTCCTTTTTATGGATTTTGTGGGTGCAATCCGCTGAAAACCCTCACGAGACAACACTCGTCCTCTAGGGTAACCTAGGGGTTTAACGGCTTGTTGTACGTGCTAAGTGCAACCGTGATTCCTACGAAAGTGAGTTAGGTTAGATTAATTTTTCTTTTCTTTTTCTTTGTTTTTACTCGAGGACGAGCAAAAAGATAAGTGTGGGGGTGTGATTGGTAGTGAAAAGTGCATTTTTATCATCATATTTACCATCACATTTTCATATTTATTCATTTAATTCTGCACATTTATTAATAATTTGTAATTTATTGTGTGCAGGCCTCGAATTATTATTTTAACAATAAATAAACTTAAAGAGCCCAAAAGCCCAGATCCAAGCCCATATTTGAAGCCCAAGAGTCAAAGTGCAAATATCAGATTGTCAAAGTGCAATTATGCAAGGGCTAAAGTTGCAATTATTAAAGTTGAGGGAAGGATAGAATTCTACCCAACCCTAAACTCTTGCAGGATGAGCATAAAAGCCAAAGATGAGAAGGAAATTCGTTTAAAAGAGATTGGGAGAATTCAAAATCTAGGTAACTTGATTATCAAGTTACATCGAAATCCCAATATGAAGAGCCAGGATCATACTTCCAGAAGCTGGCGCCCACATGGACGGACCAGACGAAGCCACGCGCCAAAGCGCGTGGCCAGAAGCCACAAAGTGCCGCGGAACCGCGGCAAAACTGCGGCAATCTAGTTGATCCAGAATCCCAGATTTCGTGGGCAAGTTCATCCAGGACTCCTCTGCCTTCTGCACCTATAAATATCCCCTGCAGTGCAACGTACAGCGTCGTCCAGAGGCGAGCAAAGGGCCAAAAGCTAGGGTTTAGGTTTTAGGTTAGATTTTATTTTTATTTTGTAAAATTTGTAACTGAGAGTGGAGATGCTTTCATGGAGGAAGGAATCCTACTTGTACTGAGGTGACATCGGTGTAAGTTTTTATTTTTCCCCCATTGTTAATAAAAATCTGCTCGAGGTTGGTTTGTTTTTATTCTTGTTTCATTGTTTCTTTATTCTCGCTTTATCTTTGTTTTCTAATCTTGTTCTATGTCATTGTTTCTCTCTGATGACTTGCAATCCGTGAGATCCGATTGCTTTGACACTGCCTAGCCAACGAAGATCCCTTGATGGCTTATGGCGACGAACATCCTATACGCCATACTTGCAAATCTTCTGAGAAAAAGTAAGTTGTCGCAAAAGGATCGAAGGCAAGCAGACTAAAGAGATAAGTTTTCTTTCCTTTTCTGTTCTTTTCTTTTTTGTAGATTAAATCCACATCTTCCAATATTCTTTCCCACAACTCATTGTAAATACCACTTTTCTTTGTAAATACCATCGTGACTAACAAATTAACTAAAAAAGATAAATTTTTAGAGAAACTTGCTTAACGCTTCTATCGCAGTCCCTCCTTGAGGATCACGACCCGCATAGCCCTGCTACGCGGATTAGAACTGATTCCTCGTACGATCTATTCTTAATCTAATATTCTAATTTTTGTGTGCAGGAAAAATCAGTCAACAGTATGTTTCATCCAAAGAACTTGTGCACAACAAGCTCCGGCTGCAACATACTCCGCCTCAGCGGTTGATAGGGCTACCGAATTTTGCTTTTTGGAAGACCAAGATACAAGACAATTACCTAGGAATTGACATGTTCTACTTGTGCTCTTCCTATCTACCTTACAACCCGCATAGTCGGCATCCGAAAAACTCTTCATTTCAAATAATCCGGTTTTCGGATACCACAAACCCATTTCAATTGTGCCCTTAAGGTATTTAATAATGCGTTTTACCGCTACTAAATGAGACTCCTTAGGACGTGATTGAAAACGAGCACAAAGACATACACAAAACATAATATCCGGCCTACTAGCCGTCAAATACAATAAACTACCTATCATGCTACGATAAAGCTTAATGTCTACACTTTTACCTTGTTCATCCTTGTCAAGCTTGGTAGTTGTTGCCATGAGAGTTTTGCTCACTCTAGCGCCTTCAAGTCCGAATCTCTTGATGAGTTCCTTTGTGTACTTGGTTTGATTGATGAAGATCCATCCTTCCTTTGCTTGATTTGGAGTCCAAGGAAATAGTTGAGTTCCCCCATCATAGACATTTCAAATTCATCCTTCATGCATGATTCAAAAGCTTGGCAAAGAGATTCATTAGTAGAACCAAAAATAATATCATCTACATAAATTTGCACAATAAGAATATCATTTTCCACATGTTTTGTAAACAAAGTTGTGTCAATTTTACCTTTCTTAAAACCATTTGAAATTAAAAATGAGGAAAGTCTTTCATACCAAGCCCTAGGGGCTTGTTTTAAACCATAAAGAGCTTTATCTAATTTAAACACAAAATCCGGATGTGTAGGATCAACAAACCCGGCGGGTTGTTCAACATACACCTCCTCTTCAATAAAACCATTTAGAAAAGCACTTTTAACATCCATTTGAAATAATTTAAAATCTTTATATGAGGCAAATGCTAGTGTCATCCGTATGGCTTCAAGCCGTGCTACGGGTGCAAAGGTTTCATCAAAATCGATACCTTCGATTTGAGTGTAACTTTGGGCAACTAACCTAGCTTTATTCCTAACAACGTTACCCGATTCATCCAACTTGTTCTTAAAGATCCACTTAGTACCAATTGTTGGTCTATTGTGGGGCCTAGGAACAAGGTGCCAAACTTGATTGCGCTCAAATTGATTGAGTTCCTCTTGCATGGCTAGCAACCAATATGAATCGGCCTCGGCTTCGAGGACGTTCTTTGGTTCAACATGAGAAATAAATGCATAATGACCACAAAAATCATGAAGTTTAGAGCGAGTGGTTACCCCTTTTGATACTTCACCTATGATGAGGTCCTTGGGATGATGAGGATTGTATCTCCAATCCTTTGGAAGTTGTTGAGTAGGCTCCACTTCAATTGATTGAGTTTCATTTCCTTGAGCCTCTTCTACTTTAGCTTGACTTCTTTCATCATCCTTTGGCTTGTCTCCCATAGTAGGTGTATCCTCCAAGGTCACTTTCTTCAAGCCTTCATCCAAAGCATCTATTTCTACAACATTCTTAACAACCAAGTTAGATTCTTCAAACTTAACATGTATAGATTCCTCAATAGTCAAAGATGATCTATTGAAGATTCTATAAGCCTTGCTAGTGTTAGAATAACCAACAAAAATAGCCTCATAAGATCTAGCATCAAATTTTCCTAAATTATTTTTTGTATTAAAAACAAAATATTTGCATCCAAAAACTTTGAAATATGAAACATTTGGTTTTCTAGAAAAGTACATTTCAAAAGAAGTCTTTGAAGTATTTTTACACAAGAAAACACGATTTGATATATAGCATGATGTATTGACGGCCTCGGCCCACAAATAATGTGGTAGACCATATTCACTTAGCATTGTCCTAGCCTTCTCTTGTAAAGTTCGATTTTTTCGTTCAACTACTCCATTTTGTTGTGGAGTTCTAGGACAAGAAAGTTCATGCTTAATTCCATGTTCTTCACAAAAAGTAATAAAGGGTAGGTTAATGAATTCACCTCCTCTATCACTTCTTATTCTTAAAATTGAAGTATCTTTTTCCTTTTCAACTCTTTTCTTAAAGGCTTGAAAATGTGAAAAGGCTTGATTTTGTGTTCAAGAAAGAAAACCCAAGTAAAACGGGAAAAGTCATCAACTAAAACAAATGCAAATCTATTCCCACTTAGACTTTTGGTTTGAGTAGGACCAAATAAATCCATATGGATCAACTCCAAAGGACGTGATGTCATGATATCCTTAATTGACTTGAAAGAAGACTTAGTTTGTTTCCCAAATTGACATGCGTCACAAACTCGGTCCTTTTCAAAATTCAAACAAGGAATACCTTTCACCATTTCCTTTGTGTTTAACCTAGATATATGGTCAAAAGAAATGTGGCCTAATCTTCTATGCCACAACCAAGAGTCATCATCGAGGGCTTTTAAACAAGTAATATTGCAAGACATGTTAGACAAGTCAATCATGTACATATTGTTATCACGAAAACCAGAAAATATACATGTATTAGATTATCTATCAAAAACTCTACAAGCTATGTTATCAAAAACAACATCAAAACCTTTATCACAAAGTTGACTAATACTCAAGAGATTATGCTTGAGTCCATCAACTAAAACAACATTTTCTATTAAAGGGGATGAACCAAGTTTAACATTACCAATACCGATGATTTTACCCTTGGCATCATCTCCGAAGGTGACGGTGCCACCTTCATGGTATCTTGATAGGGTTGGAAAGTTGTTGATGTCCCAAGTCATGTGCCTTGAGCAACCACTATCAAGATACCACAATCCTCTACGTTATTGGGCCTTGGAAAGTACCTTGCTTGTGCTTTCATTGGCCATGAAGCACATGTTGGCGGTGTCGATTTCCTCCTCGGATTCGCTCTCGGAATCCCATGTAGCCTTCATTGCTTTCTTCTTGTAGGGCTTCTTTGAGGTGGAGGCTTTACTTTATCCGGGCACTCCACAACAATGTGTCCCGGTCTTTGGCAATTGAAACAAATAATCTTTCTTTCTTCTTTGCCTCCTTGCCATCTCCTTCTTCCTTGGAATTTAGCTTGTTATAGATCCTCCGGACGTTCTTCACAAGAAGTGAGAGCTCTTCATCATCTTCTTCTTCATCGTCTTCGTCGGAGTGTGTGGATTGACTTTGAAGGCTATAGTCTTCTTCTTGGAAGGTCCCATTCCTCCTTGCTTTTCTCTCCATCTCATGGTTTTGAGGTTCCCAATGAGACCAATTAGCTCCATCTCCTCCTTGTCATTGAGTTCCTTCAAGGTGGTTGCTTTTACTTCCCATGAAGGAGGAAGAGCTCGGATGATCTTTCTAACTCTTTGATCGTTGTCGATAGCATCACCTAGAGAAGAAAGTCCATTAGTGATCTTTGTAAATCTTGTAACCATATCATCTATGGTTTCATTTTCTTGCATGCAAAAGTTCTCATATTGGGACCGAAGAAGGTCTATTTTAGCCCTCTTCACTTGTGAGGTCCCTTCATGTGTAACTAGCAAATGTGTCCAAATTTCATATGCGGACTTGCAATGAATAACTCTAGCTATGTCATCATCATTAAGGGCTTGAAGTAGTGCATAATGAGCCAAGCATTGGTATCAAACTCCTTAGTCTCAATTTCGGACCAAGTGGATTCATCACCGGGGGTGCACTAAAGGGTTGGTCACGGCCTTTGCAACTCGACTACCTAGAGATTGCAAGAAAACGGTCATCTTAACTTTCCATATGGGAAAGTTAAGTCCATCAAACTTAGGAGGGGTCTTAATTCCATCGGCCATTTTTACTAAGTGAGAGTGTATGAAGAATGAATGAAGTGATTAGCAAAATTAGGATCTCTCTAAGGTTGTTAAGCCAAGAGCCTAGAGTCCAAGCTCTGATACCAATTGAAAAACACTTAGAGGGGGGTGAATAGGTGTAATTGCTAATCTAACAATCTTTTTAAAATTAAGATGGATGAATGATGCAACGATCTCTCAAAACAAGACTAAGAGCCGAATACCCCGTGAGAGGTTCTGAACTCCTTCCTCCCAATTCCCCTTGAATGGGTTAGAGGTGCGCAATGCAACCTTGTTGTATGAGAATTGATCGAACAAAGAATGAATAATATGCAATGATGAAATGCACACAAGATATATCACAAGTAACACAAACTAGAGGCAATATCACAAGGAAAGAAAACTAGATCTCAAGCAAGTAATTGAAAGCAATAGAGAGCAAGAGAAATTTAAAGCAAAATGGACACAAGGTATTCGCAAACACAAGATGTTTGTTTCGAGGCTCGAGCCACCGCTTTACTCCCCGCCTTCACCTCCGTGAAGGGTTTCCACTATCCACCGAGGACGATTACAACGGTCTACCGAAGACCCGAGCACCGAGCTCCACCAATTACAATGACCTCTACCGAAGAGGTGTCTCCACAAGAACAAGAAGAGGAACAAGCAACCAAAGTGATCACAACAAGATCACTAAACTTCTTACAAACTCTCACTCTTTTACAACTTCCTTATAGATTGAGTAGGGAATATTTGGCTCTAAGAAGTGTAGTGAGAAAACACTCAGTTGTAGGATGATTTTTGCTAGAGAACACAACTGAAAATAAGCTCAAGAAAGAGTTAGAGATGAAGAGCATAAACACTTTTCTTTTCTTTTTGAAAACTATGAAAACTTGAGGATTTTTCTTGGTATTTTGGAAGAGACCCTTCTCCTCTATTTATAGGGAGAGGAAAGGGTTAAAACTAATTTATTTTAACCTTATTTGCTCTGAAAAAGATCTGTAAAACCCTGAAAAAGTCTGCAAAAAACAGTCCAAAAAACAGATTTCAGAATTGCACAAAAGAGGAAAGAGCCGTTGGGCTTTTGCAGGCCTGGCGGTCGACCGGGCCAGTCGGCCGCCAGCTCTGCTGGCAAAGAGCCGTTGGGTTCGGGTCGACCGTCCTCTAAGAAAAAACACAGTTTTCTTCGGGCGGTCGATCGGACGGTCGACCCAGAAAACCCGAGAGCAACTGCAGACAGTCGGTCGACCCGAGCGGTCGGCCGACAGACGAGCACAAACGTGCACGTCCTGATACTGGCGCCGGTCGGCCGGGCCGGTCGGCCGGTCAAGCCTGAAACAGAAAAACAGCAGCAGCAGGACTGGAATTTTTTTTTGTTTTAAAATATTTTGAAGTAAAGAGTATCTAAGTATCATGATGAAAAGAGTTTATGATTTAAAAAAAGATATATGTCTTTGTAAAACTTGGATTCATGTATATTTGTTAAGTCATGAGAAAAACTTAGAAACAAAAACTTTAACTTGAAAACTTGTATTAAAAATGTGTGTGTGTATCCTAGAGCCAATTTCCAAAACTCAAACTTTAACAACCTATTTCTTACATTGGTTCTAAGTACTACAAGTGCTTCAAGAGGGCTTTCCACCATATGATCTTCATAACTTGATTCTTGAGCCCAATTTGAGTTGACTTGAGTCCAAAATACTCTCCTTTAGGGAAGAACCCTTCTAGTTGAGTTAGAACCCTGAAACACACTTAAACAACAAACATTATTAGTACAAATAACTAATATGTTTTGTAATCATCAAAACACACTAAACACGGGTGATTGTAACCTTGGGCCAACACCTACATCCTCGGGGCAAGGGAAGGAGAGATTTATTAATTCAACAATCAATACAACTTATTCCTTGCTTCAAGGAATTTCCACGGAGATTTTCAGAGGGATTTTCAGGGATACAATATATGAGGGCTCTAGCCCTTATTTATAACCACAGAGTCCTCGAGTTTTAGGAAACCCCAATTGAATTCGACCCCAACCAGAAAAGGAATCCGAATCCAGAAAGGACAGCCAAAAACTCGTCTGTTGGTCGACCGACCGGTTGACCGACCCATGCCACGGTCGACCGGTCCGGTCAACCGGCTCCAACCGAGAGCACCGCCTTGTCAGTGGGTCGGTTGGGCGGTCGACCGCACTTTAGCCACGGTCGACCTGGCGGTCGACCGAGATACTCCTGTGCACGTTGTGCACACCGATCGACCTGGCGATCGACCGGCCTTCTCCACCGGTCGACCTGCGGTCGACCGGGAGCTTTCCTGGCCTGCTTCAATGCACTGGTCTTGCTCCTTTGATTTTTGACCTCTGTGCTAACTGCCTTTATCTCCTATATCTCCTCTTTCCCTACAATTCTCCACCTCGGTGAAAATTTTTCAAATCTGAGCCGAACTCTAATGAACTCCAATATATCACCTGGCGAAATCGACACATGATCTCGATGAAATCGACACACGATCTCATCTTGGCCAATAGACGAAACTTGTTCCTTCAAATGAGTTGCCAGTACACGTACAACTAATTTCCACTGATCTCACCAGATCCAAATTGAGTTTGTCATTTCCTCCTGCAACTCGCACTAAACTCCAATATCAGTTGTAAGCTTCCAACTTCAGCTCAGCTATCAACTGGGATGCACCACATATGCCTTCCTTACACTTCACCGATGAGAACTTCCATACATGCCGATTATCGAACGTTCTCCAACTCAGCAACTATATGACCTCACGAAGAACTCATCATGAGCTAACATTGATTCTCCAATTGACTGGCTCTCTCCAGTCTACATGTTTTCAGCTGACGGTCCAATCAAGTCTGAGTAGAACACACCGAACACTATCATCGGCTTCTGCAACTAGATGCACACCCCTCATATGTAAGCTCAACTGTCTTCTCACCAGAAGATCAGCTGCTCATCAAGATCACAACACCTCACCTCTACGTGAAGTCCAACTGGCCATTACACTTCACCTCTACGTGAAGTCTCTCCACCTCTACGTGAAGTTCCAATGGCCACAACTCTTCACCTCTACGTCATGTTCCAATCAGCTTCTCGAGAACCAAATAGCTTCATATGGGTTGCATCACCAAATGTGGCTGCGCCTTTACGGCTGCCTACGTATCTTGCCCAAGGGATCAAGCCAACCGTAGCTCATTGAAATGAGCTTCACCAAGCTCAAGCACCTGTACCTGTATCTGCAATAGCGAACCCAACTGACTGAGTCATATGAACCTCCTCACTACCGTCATGGAGAACAACAACCTTCAACTTGAGCTTATCGCGGTCACAAGCTTGAGATTCATGCTTCTTCACCCACTTTCGTGGTTTTACCTTGGTTCCAATTGCCGCAAATAACTTGACATTCTCATGAATGTCTTCAACCTGTTCAACATCAAAACTGGCTTCATGATCTCCACCCGGTGTCACATTCGGTGAAGTCTTTACTGATGCCGAACCAACTGGAGATGGTGGAGCTGCATCAACCTCCACCCGCTGCGATACTTTCTTGGTCTCCATCCTCTCCACCTGCTGAGAGACGGTTGACTTCAATACTGAAGTCTCATCAAACGTAACATGCTGACTCATCATGATCTTCTTGTTTTCGGGGTCCCACAGCCTGTAGCCTTTCATATTTCTTTTGACACCCAAAAACACAAACTTCTTTACTCGCGGATTCACTTTTCCAACTTTGGCACTAAAGGAGGCCTGACTTCCAAATTCCCGCAGCAAACCATGATCTTGAGCAGCTTTTTCAGACCAAATTTCCAATGGAGTTTTACCTCCTATCGCAGTCGATCCATTTATGAGATGGCTAGCATACACAATCGCCTCAGCCAAAACGATTTATCTAATCGTACATTAGATAACAACTATCGAACCTTCTCCAGTAAGGAACGGTTTATCTCCTTGGCCAACCCATGTATACCTTCTGTGAAGTGAGTACCAATACCAGTGTTCTGCCAAATCGTAGGAATTGGTCCATGTATCTTTCAACATTATCAATCAGTAGCTCCTTAATCTTCCTACCTGTCTGCTTCTCTATTCTTCCTTTCCACTTCACCAATATATTTAGGCTTCACACTTTTATTTTATGGGATATATCCAACAATGCCTAGATAAACTATCAATAAAAGAGACAAAGTACCTTTGACCTCCAGCGATGCAGTCTTAGCAGGTCCCCAAACGCTTACATGAACACTATCAAGAAGACCTTCAGAGCGGTGAATACTGATGCTGAATTTCACCTTCTTCTTGTCCAGAAGGATGTGTTCACCCACCAAGTTGCAAGTAGCAGCACCTTCCAATGATCCTTTCTTTGCAGGAGATTGCAAAGACTTTTCACCTCCGTGTCCAGACCTCATCTGTCAGACCTGTGTGCAATCATCATCTGAAGAAATAGAAGTTTCCACTTGACCTATATCTGTACTACCTTCAAGTAGTAGAGATTGTTGTGGCGGATGCCCTTCATAACCACCACTGAGCCTTTGATTATCTTGAGAACACCATATTGTATGGATACCACAAGGCCCAACGCTTCCAAAGCACCAACAGAGATAAGATTCCTTTTGAGCTGAGGTGCATACCTCACTCCCTTCAACTCTCATACTATCCCATCAAACATCATGACACGGACTGTACCTATCCATTCTATATTACACGGATGATCATCATCCATGACCGTGTAACATCCATCCAGCTTCACAAAACTAGAAAACCAGCCCCTGTTCGGCACACATGATAGGTAACTCGGTATCTAAGATCCACTTAGCATTATCTGAGTAATCAATAGTAGGAGTAGTAAGAGAGAGAGAAAATACCGATGAGTCTGAGTCCGATCCATCCGCCTATGATGTACTGGCTAGAGTACTGACCACCTGCGCGAGATTTGACTCGGTCTTCCACTCCATCTTCTTACTTTTGGCCTTTAGGCAATCAACCTTCCAGTGCCCTAGCTCCTTGTATAAGGTGCACTGATTCTTCTTCAGATCTCTGAAACCTGATCTGGACTTCGATCTTCCCTGATCATCTCTTCCCTTCCTATTGAAACTCATGCCTCTTACCGCCAATGCCTCTGCTGTTATGCACCCCGAAGAAGACAGTCTGTCCTGTCTTCTTGCTTCATAACTCACAAGAGCAGCAGACACCTCACTGTAGTTAAGAAATTTTCTTCCATTGATCAATATAAAAGTAAAGGTCTCATACTCTCCTTGAGGAAGAGAATTCAATAGAATTACCGCCTTATCCTCTTCGTCGATCTCCACATCCACATTAACTAGATTTGTAAGAAGCTTTGTGTAGTTATTTATGTGTTCGTTGATGGAGCATCCTCTCTGCATCTGAAAATGATAAAGCTTACTCGTCAACTGCAACCGCGATTCGACGCTTTTCGTCAGATATTTTTCTCTAGGATCTCCCACAGCTGCCTCGCAGATGTCTCATGCAACACATGATACTTAATGTCTTGTATCAAACAAGACCTGATTAAGACACACGCCATTCGGTTCATCTTATCTCAATCCTCTTTCGTAGTTGAATCGCGCTTCTTTTCCAACCGTAGAGTGTCTTCGAGGTTCGATGCCTGTTGGAACTTGATTCTGATGATACATTTGTGAAGCCATTTCATTGGAGCTCTATCTCACAAGTTTATACAAGAGTTCTACATGCTCCTACATGCTCAAGACTTCCCAAGAATAATAGCTATGGATGTGTATTGTAATGCTTATTAGAATGTTAAAAGCCTTGAACACACATACACATCATAAGCCCTTGTAGTCGACTTATACATTTGATTAGTCGACTTATAACATCTATAGTCAACTAAACCCTTGTTATAGTCGACTTAGCCTTTGCCTAGATGCATTCCAACTTTCTATTTTTGATCTATATGCACTATTAGTCGACTTATATATTTCCCTAGTCGACTAATATAGGTCCTAGTCAACTAATATATTCTGCTGGTCGACTAAATTCAGTTTCCAGAATCAGCCATATCCTAGTCGACTTGCCCACTTTATTAGTCGACTAATATAGGCAAAAATCAATACCTTAGTCGACTAATCCCTAACCTCAAGTCGACTAATAGCAGTTTCTGACTGTTGGACAGTTTCTGATTTCTGGTGTTTTATCCAACGTTTCAATATTCAAATTTATCATGATAACTACCCTAACTGACCATAGATTTCAGCTATAAATAGGGATGTTGTCCTAAGCTAAAAAACACCAATTCAAATTAATAGTTTTCTGCCCAAAAACTCTGTTCAAAAATCTGTTTTTCAGAAAACTGTTTCCACTTTCATTTCTTCACTCAAATTCCTACTCCATAGTGAAGATTTCTGAGAGTCCACCTATAAGAGCCCTTGTTCACGATCACATACAGATTCAAGGCTTATAGGATTAATTGTAATCACTCAAATAGAAGGATTGTACAAGAGCGTCATTGGGTTGAAGAGAGGATGTACAAGGTGTTGTGGTTTTCTTGGTTGTAAGAAGAGTTGTATACATTTGACAAAGAAATTTTGTCAAGTGGTATACAAGGTGTTAATTTTGGGTGTACAAAATTAAAGGTTAAAAGAAAATCTCAAGCGGGTAGCTTGGGGACTAGATGTAGGTCAAGAGGACTGAACCAGGATAAATTACTTGTATTTGCGTTTGCTTTCTTTTCTGTGATTTAATTTCCTTTTATGCAAGTTCTTTATAATTAACGCTAATATCTTTGTTTGAGTGTTGACGTATATTTTAGATCCTACAGTTGGTATCATCTCGGGACCAACACCTCAGCACATCTATCACCTCACATCTCCACATACCGAAATTGTTCTTGCCGTCGAACTTCACCACATCAATCCTCATCAGATGTGGATTTACTGACTTCCTCGTAGATGTACTACTTCCAGCCATCTTTTCAACTGATTCCTCAAACAATGCGGAAAGCAAACGGAGTTAGATAAAACAATTAGATAAAGATAGGATCTTTACCTCCACGCGAAACCCCTCGACGAGTTTCCGAAACAATCTACTCCTCAGAATTAATTCCTTGAGCAATCTACACACTGTTTTGAGATTAACACACGATCCCACAAATAGTCCTAACGCTGCTCCGAGATCGACACACGATCTCCGCCAACAGTAACTGATGCCCTCGGAATCAATACACGATCCTACAACGAACCTGGGATGCTATGATACCACTTATTGTGCGTTCGTCGATGCAACAACCTCTCTGAGGAATCTGCCAACTTGAGATAGATGCAGCCGGAGACGTACCCAACACGCACAAGAATAAAGAAACAATAAAGAAAAGCAATCAACACACTATTAAACGAGGTTCGGCAATTTGCCTACGTCCTCGGGGCAAGAGAGAGAGATTTTATTGATTCAACAATCAATACAACTTATTCCTTGTTTCAAGGAATTTTCAGGGAGATTTTCAGAGGAATTTTCAGGGATACAATACATGAGGGCTCTAGCCCTTATTTATAGGCACAGAGTCCTCGGGTTTCCTTATTTATAGCCACAAAGTCCTTGGGTTTTAGGAAACTCTAATTGAATTTGACCCCAACCAGAAAAGGAATCCGAATCCAGAAAGGATAGCCAAAAACTCGTCTGTCAGTTGACCGACCGGTCGACCGACCCATGCCACGGTCAATCGGTCCGGTCGACCGGCTCCAACCGAGAGCAGCGCCTTGTCAGTCGGTCAACCGGGCGGTCGACCGCTCTTTAGCCACGATCGAACGGACGGTCGACCGGGATACTCCTGTGCACGTTGTGCACACGGTCGACATGGCGGTCTACCGGCCTTCTCCACCGGTCGACCGTGCGGTCGACCGGGAGCTTTCCTGTCCTACTTCAATGCACTGGTCTTGCTCCTTTGATTTTCGATCTCTATGCTAACTGCCTCTATCTCCTCTCTCCCTACATCTCCTTCTCATGCGGTGTAACGCCCCGATCCTAAAGATACGGAGTCGTTATGGCGACGTATATACGCGAGGATAATACCCCACGTATATACGCTAAGCCTAAGATGTAACCTGAACAAGCTATAATCAGGACTATAATAATCAAGGACCACTGCAATAATACATATAAGACTACACATGATAGCAATGAATAATAGGAAAAAATGGCAGCTGAACAGAAGTCAAAGGTGATATATAAGAAGCAAGAGTAATAACAAGAATAAAAATGCAAGTATACCAGAATCAAAGAGGGAGGACCCAAGCTCCTCGCCAGGCGAACCGTCTCATCGAACACCTGCACATTAGAAACAATCGTCCAATATCTGGACGTGCAAATTCAGGGTCGTCAGAACGCGACCATAATGAGTGTGTGTGTAAAGGGGAAACAGCTCGTGCAGAAGAAACAATGTGCATAAATAGTAATAATAACAACTGCAGATAAAAGAGACTAAATAAATAGCTGAACAATAACACATATGATAACCACATGAATACAAATAGAAGATAACTGGCACAACTGTAAATATGCAATCAATATCAAGGCGTGTAATCTATCACATGTCACTAGGTTGCATCCAAGTCTGGTCATAAATCTGGTCCTGGTTATAATAATCTGGCCCTGGTTACAATCATATGTCTGTCACAGTGATATATATGTACAATCAGATAATTACAGTCAGTCACAATGCATTAACAATTCATCATCATTTATTATGTCAGCGAACACCAATTGCCACATGCAGTAAACGCATCCCATACTACGCCTACCGCACGTGTCAATCAAGGTCCTAAGTTATTGAAATTAATAGAAGAGACTTTGTCCATGCTTTAGGTGGGTTCCGTACATACCCGAAACCACGGCCCAATCACCTGGCGCTGAACCAGGTCCTACCGCTAGGTAGTTAATAACAATAACAATAACAATGTGTCAATACAATGACAATATGGACAATACGGGATGTCAGTCATCCCCCGGAACCCTGCAGTGGAACCGTATCTCGGCTGCGCAACCTATATCCTAGGTCCACCCAAAATACAGACGCTGTCTCCTCCATCAATTTCCCCAATCCCAGTGTAAGTGGTCAATTTACATTATTATTATTCAATTTAGTTAAATCAGTCAATGTATATTATTATTTATAACGATCAATATCCATGTCATGTCAATTACTGGGACGATACAGTAACAGTAACAATATCAATGTGACAATGACAATATGAACAGTATTACCGTATAAACGGTAGAACGATATAACAATGAAAGTGTTACGGTCCAACAATATTTTCCCAGTAACTTTCAATAACATGGATTTATACAATAACAGTAGATAATACTCAATAGTCAGTCTCATCTAGAATTGATGGATATCTCATATGCCTGTACTGCATATAACAATAGCCGATATACATCTCTACCAACTCATATAAGCTCTGAAGTTACATATCTTATGATCACCAACAAACAGTCTCGCCAATAACTGATAAACTAATAACTGATATCTGGTAACTCCGAAGTACAACATCACTGATATCAAATAGATCGCTATCACCGTAACTCATCTCTACGAATCAAGTAATCAATAACCATATCAATATCTGAATAAGTCATCACCCATAAAAGAATATCAAATCTGGAAAGTCCTCTACATAAAATATATTCAGCTCATCTTAATGCATATCAGGTTTAACCATAAAGAATGTAAATCCAATATCATCTATAACACAAGTTCAGTCCAACTCCGAATAAGTTCATGTACCAATCCAGTAGTCATAATCTTTTAGTAAGGTAAGTTCACATCCAATATGTCCTCGATCAACTGCAATGTAGAATAGCAACTTCTAATACCAAACATCAATGACATATCATTTGACAGATCACAAATGCCAACAATGTCCATCTCATCTCAATATCAGTCAGGCTCCAATAAAAGGAATATAGATTCTGGGTAACTTCTAACTCATGATCGATTTAAGGCACAACTCAACTAATCCAGTCATATCTGATATGTCCTCAAATACTCAACTAAATATGTCATGTCCAATTACAGATCATCATTCAATGCAAATAACATAAGTCCCAGATCAATCCAAAGTCATTACAACCAATTCATATTCCAATAGTTCTATAATCATCTTGTTCCAATACACATCGAGTAATCAGTTGCAATAGTTGTTGTTCTAACATATGTCCATAATAAGTACTAGTCTACTCAATCTGACAAACTATATCTGATTCATAAGGCTACACGGTACCTTCTTCTATTAAGATCAATTATGATATCCCCACACGATAATATATCCTGTACATGCAGCTAAGATCTATCATGATCGAATCATTATCACCAATATATATCTCTAGAGGTCACCTACAATCCATCCATATCCATCACATAACCCAAGGTTAATGTCTACAATCCAATAAAGGGGCTACACCAATCTGACAGGTCAGAATTAGTCGACTAGGTCAAGTGGATAGGTCGACTAATCCAACTGCTAGTCGACTATAAAGGTGTCCAAGTCGACCAGCAGAGAAATACAGAGACTCAACACTTATCCTGGAAGCTATACTAGTCGACTAGGGACTGGGGTTAGTCGACTAACAGAGGTGTTAGTCGACTAATAACATAGGCAAGTCGACTAACCAAGCTCTGTCAATCCGAATCAGAGGTACACTGAAACCTAATCTCCCACACAATAAAATATGTATATGTAACCTCTCTTGCACATATCAACATACACGATGTCCACATTATTCTATGTACACAATTAAATCAAAATATAATCAATTACATATAAAGAAACGGAACCGAAAGGAGTAAACACTGACTTTGGGGAATCTGCGCGTTACCGGGAGAGTCGCCGTGGCGCCGCTCTTCGCTGTCGGACTGCATAGGGCGGTAGCCAGGGTCCTGGGGAAGACCTGGCTGCAATCTGGGGATCTCGCGCTCACCGGAAGGGCCTGGAATCGCCGCTCGCCCGCTGCTTGTGCTGCTGGTCTGAATCTGGATCTGCTGTGCGCGTCGCCGGGCGAGTCGCTGCCATGGTCGCTGTGGTGCGGTTCCTCGCCAACGGACTGCATAAGGGGGTGGCCAAGACACTGGAGAAGGTCACTGTGCTGGCCTCCGGCGATGAGCTGGCGTGGATCAGGAGAACGGCCTGCTCGCTCGCTGCCTACGTACTGGATCTGGGTCTCCAGCAACGGTCCGAATCTCACCAAATGAATCTGAAACGCTGTAATACGCACCCGAACACATAGAGAGGAATAAGAATTAACACTCACACACAACATGTTCACACATGCACTCCACACATGCACACAAATACGCGTACATACATACATGTACATACTCACACACTAACACAATACATACATACATAAATATTTACATTCCTCTATAGTTGCATGCACTTGCTCACGCACTAAGCACAGCACACACACACATGAATGAATGCACTTTATATATATATATATATATATATATATATATATATATATATATATATATATATATATATATAGCCAATTAATTAAAGACACACATATATATAATATAGGCATCCACTTATATACCTTATCCTTAAGCAAATAATTAAAACATGTACAATGTAAATACATACCCACATGAAGGAAATTCAAGCATGCCGTCGGGGAACTTGCGGCGCGCCGACGGAGGCGTACGGGGTCGCGGAGGGTGTCGTTGGATAGAGCAACTCGCCGTGAAGGGCGTGGGAGCGTTTGCACTCGCCTACGATGATCCACGACGATCCACGGAGAGCCGGAAAAGGGGTTCGGACATTGGGACATTGGGGCCACTCTCTACATGCTTGATGGAATTGATTTGCTTTAAAGTGCACGCATCATGCACCTCACTCTCCAAACACTCACGCACTGCACAAAGATACATGAACTCACACAATTAATCATATTTAATTAAAACATACACAACATAATAGATAATTCAACATCATACAACATGAAATACTTATGTATAAAATGAAAGGAGGGAAAAACTGAGATGGGGGGGCACTCACACCTGCAGGGCTGCTCGGTTGGTTGGGCATGGGGATGATCCCGAGCTTGCGTGCGCTGAAGGAAGAAGGGAGTGTTGTGCCAAGGGAAGAGAGCCACGGCTGTGATGGCCTGGGGTTGCGTTTGGGTATGGATGGGAGGAGGCAAAGGTGGGGTGTGGCTGTTGATGGGTAGGACAGCCAACAGAGCCTGATTTGTGGGGGGTTCTCAGCCTGGGAGTGTGCAGCTGGGCTGCCAAGAAGGATGCAGGCACTGGTTGAGGGCCGGGGAGGAGAGCGGAGGAGGCCGGCCTGGGCCTTGCTGGTGGCGCCTGGTGATGGCCGGCGGAGCCAGCAGAGGGAGGCAAGGGCTGCTGGGGGTTGGTGCGGATCTCGCCGGAGACGAGAGGGAGGTGCTCCGGTGGTGACTGTGCAAGGATCTGTGCTGCCGTTGCCGCTGCTGCGGGTTGTTTGCTCGCGCCGGGAGAGGAAGGGGAGATCGCGGCGCGCCGGGGCTTCGTGCTTGGGGTCTCGCCAAGGTGAAGAGGTGGGGCGGCTGTGAGTTTGAGGAAGTGTAGGGATTAGGTTTAGGTTTAGAATTAGGATTATATATAGGGTTAATGGGTATTGGGTGTGAATCTATTATTTAATAGGTTGTTGGGTTTGGGGTATAGATAGATAATGGGTAATGAAAACGGGTTTGGATACGGGTAATGAGTATGGGTAGTAGGTAGGATTAGGAATCCAATAGATTAATGGGTTGGATTGGGCTTGACTAATGGGTTTGGACTAAAAAGATAATAGGTAGGAACAAGGATATAAGGATCATAGGCTCATGGGTAAGGAAATATGGAAAAGAATAGGAAATAACAAAGGTAGTAATAATAATAAGAATAATGATAATAATAATAGGTAATAATAATAATACCTAATAATGCTAAATATACATATAAGGCCAAATTACCATTTCTCATCTTAAAATAATTTGCTTATTTAATATAATAATAATTACAAGAAGAAGTAATAAATTACTTTAAATTGATAATCTTAATAAAATAATTAATAGAGCAGAATAAATGTTGTAGGAAAATAAAAATACAGTATTACTAATTAGGGATATTACATTCTACCCACCTTAATAAAAATTTCGTCCTCGAAATTTCGATAAGGTAGGGAATGTTAGTAAATCAGAATCAAGAGAGAAAACAAATAAGCTTCCACGTCGCTTCTGAATACATCATGATTCCACTATGCTTCCGCTGCGCGCTCTGATCTCTGCTACCGGCTTCAACATAGAATGGTCAAACTCAGAAGGCAATTCAGGAAAAGAATCAAGATGAACTTGGAATCAAGAAGAAGGTCAAGATCACCCTAGAAGAAGAGTAGAAATCAGGGTTATCAAAGATTCAAGAGATAGAGTCCAAGGAGAGGATGATAAATTTCAATTGGGGTCAACATCATTGTATGGATAGTACGTGTATATTGCAGTGTGAATATAACTTGTTCCAGTTACTGGTAAGAACTAGGTCTCTCTTGCGAAACAAGAGTCAAAATTCAAGATCGCAAGTCGAAAACCTAGGCTCTGATACCACTCTGTAACGCCCCGATCCTAAAGATACGGAGTCGTTATGGCGACGTATATACGCGAGGATAATACCCCACGTATATACGCTAAGCCTAAGATGTAACCTGAACAAGCTATAATCAGGACTATAATAATCAAGGACCACTGCAATAATACATATAAGACTACACATGATAGCAATGAATAATAGGAAAAAATGGCAGCTGAACAGAAGTCAAAGGTGATATATAAGAAGCAAGAGTAATAACAAGAATAAAAATGCAAGTATACCAGAATCAAAGAGGGAGGACCCAAGCTCCTCGCCAGGCGAACCGTCTCATCGAACACCTGCACATTAGAAACAATCGTCCAATATCTGGACGTGCAAATCCAGGGTCGTCAGAACGCGACCATAATGAGTGTGTGTGTAAAGGGGAAACAGCTCGTGCAGAAGAAACAATGTGCATAAATAGTAATAATAACAACTGCAGATAAAAGAGACTAAATAAATAGCTGAACAATAACACATATGATAACCACATGAATACAAATAGAAGATAACTGGCACAACTGTAAATATGCAATCAATATCAAGGCGTGTAATCTATCACATGTCACTAGGTTGGCATCCAAGTCTGGTCATAAATCTGGTCCTGGTTATAATAATCTGGCCCTGGTTACAATCATATGTCTGTCACAGTGATATATATGTACAATCAGATAATTACAGTCAGTCACAATGCATTAACAATTCATCATCATTTATTATGTCAGCGAACACCAATTGCCACATGCAGTAAACGCATCCCATACTACGCCTACCGCACGTGTCAATCAAGGTCCTAAGTTATTGAAATTAATAGAAGAGACTTTGTCCATGCTTTAGGTGGGTTCCGTACATACCCGTAACCACGGCCCAATCACCTGGCGCTAAACCAGGTCCTACCGCTAGGTAGTCAATAACAATAACAATAACAATGTGTCAATACAATGACAATATGGACAATACGGGATGTCAGTCATCCCCCGGAACCCTGCAGTGGAACCGTATCTCGGCTGCGCAACCTGTATCCTAGGTCCACCCAAAATACAGACGCTGTCTCCTCCATCAATTTCCCCAATCCCAGTGTAAGTGGTCAATTTACATTATTATTATTCAATTCAGTTAAATCAGTCAATGTATATTATTATTTATAACGATCAATATCCATGTCATGTCAATTACTGGGACGATACAGTAACAGTAACAATATCAATGTGACAATGACAATATGAACAGTATTACCGTATAAACGGTAGAACGATATAACAATGAAAGTGTTACGGTCCAACAATATTTTCCCAGTAACTTTCAATAACATGGATTTATACAATAACAGTAGATAATACTCAATAGTCAGTCTCATCTAGAATTGATGGATATCTCATATGCCTGTACTGCATATAACAATAGCCGATATACATCTCTACCAACTCATATAAGCTCTGAAGTTACATATCTTATGATCACCAATAAACAGTCTCGCCAATAACTGATAAACTAATAACTGATATCTGGTAACTCTGAAGTACAACATCACTGATATCAAATAGATCGCTATCACCGTAACTCATCTCTACGAATCAAGTAATCAATAACCATATCAATATCTGAATAAGTCATCACCCATAAAAGAATATCAAATCTGGAAAGTCCTCTACATAAAATATATTCAGCTCATCTTAATGCATATCAGGTTTAACCATAAAGAATGTAAATCCAATATCATCTATAACACAAGTTCAGTCCAACTCCGAATAAGTTCATGTACCAATCCAGTAGTCATAATCTTTTAGTAAGGTAAGTTCACATCCAATATGTCCTCGATCAACTGCAATGTAGAATAGCAACTTCTAATACCAAACATCAATGACATATCATTTGACAGATCCCAAATGCCAACAATGTCCATCTCATCTCAATATCAGTCAGGCTCCAATAAAAGGAATATAGATTCTGGGTAACTTCTAACTCAGGAATATTTGGGGTATAGATAGATAATAGATACATGTTGTGTGTGAGTGTTAATTCTTATTCCTCTCTGTGTGTTCGGGTGCGTATTACAGCGTTTCAGATTCATTTGGTGAGATTCGGACCGTTGCTGGAGACCCAGATCTAGCGCGTAGGCAGCGAGCGAGCAGGCCGTTCTCCTGATCCACGCCAGCCCATCGCCGGAGGCCAGCACAGTGACCTTCTCCAGTGTCTTGGCCACCCCCTTATGCAGTCCGTTGGCGAGGAACCGCACCACAGCGACCATTGCAGCGACTCGCCCGGCGACGCGCACAGCAGATCCAGATTCAGACCAGCAGCACAAGCAGCGGGCGAGCGGTGATTCCAGGCCCTTCCGGTGAGCGCGAGATCCCCAGATTGCAGCCAGGTCTTCCCCAGGACCCTGGCTACCGCCCTATGCAGTCCGACAGCGAAGAGCGGCGCCACGGCGACCGTAACGGCGACTCGCCCGGTAACGCGCAGATTCCCCAAAGTCAGTGTTTACTCCTTTCGGTTCCGTTTCTTTATATGTAATTGATTATATTTTGATTTAATTGTGTACATAGAATAATGTGGACATCGTGTATGTTGATATGTGCAAGAGAGGTTACATATACATATTTTATTGTGTGGGAGATTAGGTTTCAGTGTACCTCTGATTCGGATTGACAGAGCTTGGTTAGTCGACTTGCCTATGTTATTAGTCGACTAACACCTCTGTTAGTCGACTAACCCCAGTCCCTAGTCGACTAGTATAGCTTTCAGGATAAGTGTTGAGTCTCTGTATTTCTCTGCTGGTCGACTTGGACACCTTTATAGTCGACTAGCAGTTGGATTAGTCGACCTATCCACTTGACCTAGTCGACTAATTCTGACCTGTCAGATTGGTGTAGCCCCTTTATTGGATTGTAGACATTAACCTTGGGTTATGTGATGGATATGGATGGATTGTAGGTGACCTCTAGAGATATATATTGGTGATAATGATTCGATCATGATAGATCTTAGCTGCATGTACAGGATATATTATCGTGGGGGGATATCATAATTGATCTTAATAGAAGAAGGTACCGTGTAGCCTTATGAATCAGATATAGTTTGTCAGATTGAGTAGACTAGTACTGATTATGGACATATGTTAGAACAACAACTATTGCATCTGATTACTCGATGTGTATTGGAACAAGATGATTATAGAACTATTGGAATATGAATTGGTTGTAATGACTTTAGATTGATCTGGGACTTATGTTATTTGCATTGAATGATGATCTGTAATTGGACATGACATATTTAGTTGAGTATTTGAGGACATATCAGATATGACTGGATTAGTTGAGTTGTGCCTTAAATCGATCATGAGTTAGAAGTTACCCAGAATCTATATTCCTTTTATTGGAGCCTGACTGATATTGAGATGAGATGGACATTGTAGGAATTTGGGATCTGTCAAATGATATGTCATTGATGTTTGGTATTAGAAGTTGCTATTCTACATTGCAGTTGATCGAGGACATATTGGATGTGAACTTACCTTACTAAAAGATTATGACTACTGGATTGGTACATGAACTTATTCGGAGTTGGACTGAACTTGTGTTATAGATGATATTAGATTTACATTCTTTATGGTTAAACCTGATATGCATTAAGATGAGCTGAATATATTTTATGTAGAGGACTTTCCAGATTTGATATTCTTTTATGGGTGATGACTTATTCAGATATTGATATGGTTATTGATTACTTGATTCGTAGAGATGAGTTACGGTGATAGCGATCTATTTGATATCAGTGATGTTGTACTTCGGAGTTACCAGATATCAGTTATTAGTTTATCAGTTATTGGCGAGACTGTTTGTTGGTGATCATAAGATATGTAACTTCAGAGCTTATATGAGTTGGTAGAGATGTATATCGGTTATTGTTTTATGCAGTACAGGCATATGAGATATCCATCAATTCTAGATGAGACTGACTATTGAGTATTATCTACTGTTATTGTATAAATCCATGTTATTGAAAGTTACTGGGAAAATATTGTTGGACCGTAACACTTTCATTGTTATATCGTTCTACCGTTTATACGGTAATACTGTTCATATTGTCATTGTCACATTGATATTGTTATTGTTACTGTATCGTCCCAGTAATTGACATGACATGGATATTGATCGTTATAAATAATAATATACATTGACTGATTTAACTGAATTGAATAATAATAATGTAAATTGACCACTTACACTGGGATTGGGGAAATTGATGGAGGAGATAGCGTTTGTATTTTGGGTGGACCTAGGATACAGGTTGCGCAGCCGAGATACGGTTCCACTGCAGGGTTCCGGGGGATGACTGACATCCCGTATTGTCCATATTGTCATTGTATTGACACATTGTTATTGTTATTGTTATTGACTACCTAGCGGTAGGACCTGGTTCAGCGCCAGGTGATTGGGCCGTGGTTCCGGGTATGTACGGAACCCACCTAAAGCATGGACAAAGTCTCTTCTATTAATTTCAATAACTTAGGACCTTGATTGACACGTGCGGTAGGCGTAGTATGGGATGCGTTTACTGCATGTGGCAATTGGTGTTCGCTGATATAATAAATGATGATGAATTGTTAATGCATTGTGACTGACTGTAATTATCTGATTGTACATATATATCACTGTGACAGACATATGATTGTAACCAGGGCCAGATTATTATAACCAGGACCAGATTTATGACCAGACTTGGATGCCAACCTAGTGACATGTGATAGATTACACGCCTTGATATTGATTGCATATTTACAGTTGTGTCAGTTATCTTCTATTTGTATTCATGTGGTTATCATATGTGTTATTGTTCAGCTATTTATTTAGTCTCTTTTATCTGCAGTTGTTATTATTACTATTTATGCACATTGTTTCTTCTGCACGAGCTGTTTCCCCTTTACACACGCACTCATTATGGTCACGTTCTGACGACCCTGGATTTGCACGTCCAGATATTGGACGATTGTTTCTAATGTGCAGGTGTTCGATGAGACGGTTCGCCTGGCGAGGAGCTTGGGTCCTCCCTCTTTGATTCTGGTATACTTGCATTTTTATTCTTGTTATTACTCTTGCTTCTTATATATCACCTTTGACTTCTGTTCAGCTGCCATTTTTTCCTATTATTCATTGCTATCATGTGTAGTCTTATATGTATTATTGCAGTGGTCCTTGATTATTATAATCCTGATTATAGCTTGTTCAGGTTACATCTTAGGCTTAGCGTATATACGTGGGGTATTATCCTCGCGTATATACGTCGCCATAACGACTCCGTATCTTTAGGATCGGGGCGTTACATGCGGGAAGAAGAGGGAGATGGGGGGGATAAATTAAGCGCTGCTGGTACTTTTTGGATGGGGCTGGGGGGGTATATGTCCCCCTTACCCCAGTTCCGCCCCGGCATCATGTAGAGTCAGAGGAGGGAAAGTTTATTTTATCCCCCTTGTGAGCAAGAGAGAATGAGATATTATATGTCCCCCTTACCCCGGTTCCTTTTATTTTAATTCATTGATTTAAATGTTTGATGAATATTTAGTTTTATTTATTGATTTGTTGCTATTTTTTTATTTTGGTATACCATTATGTGTAATGCATGTTAAGAAAGAAAAAAATATTTACAAAAAAGATATAAAATGATGGGAAAAATCAAAATATTTGGAAGAGAGTTGAAGACAAGATATGATTAAATAATGCCTTCTAAATAAAAGTATGTTTTCTTTTTCGTTTTTTCTTTTTCTTGAGAATAAAAGATGAAGCAGAGACTCCAATAATAACAAATAATGTGTTTGAACTCCCGTTTCAACAACTAGAACCTCCTTATGGAGGAACCTTACTCATGTGCTGCCTGGATTTCACAAATGTAAGGACTCGGGGCATTATCCTAAAAGATTAGCCTTCTAGGTTTGTCTAGCCAATGTGAGACTATTTGTGTGCGCGCTGCACTGCACTGTGCTTTTCCACTTGCACGTGTGCCTGTGCCTGTACTTTTTCGCTGCACCTGCGCCGGGACTACGCCATCCACTCTTGGAGATCTTCCTACATTACTAAGTTTGGAGCATGGCTCTGATATCATTTGTAAGGACTCGGGGCACCATCCCAAAAGACTAGCCTTCTAGGTGGAGTAGCCCAAATCCTTATATACTTAAGATCATCTTTTTGTCTAGCTAATGTGTGGACTATTAATTTTCACAAATCTTAACACTTCTGATACTTGCTTTGGAACCAAGTAGGGAGAAAATTTGAGGAAGCCACTGAGATGATCAGTGTCCAGGACTTTCAATGAAACTGAGACTCTCAAGTGAAGGGATAAGTAAATTGCCTGTTGGCAATGGCTCCTCACATTCATTGTTCATGTCAGGACTCAGAGGTGTTTATCAGCAAGTTGCTAGCCCCTCTGCATGGACAAAAATGCTGGGAAACTTTGCTGCCAACCACTTGGATGGTGAGCAGATGAGGGAAATAGAGTTTGGAAATGGCACTTGTCAATGGCAACTTAAAGAGGAGGAATAGATAGATATCAACTATTTCATTAGACTTATATACATGGTCTTTTGATTGTTATGGAATAATATAAGTTCGAGACGTTTCACCAACAATTGTAAAAGAGATTTTATCTTCCTGACATGTATATTGTTTTTGAATAAAAGTCGTGACACTTTGAACTTGAAACCTCTCATTTTTCAATACGATTTTTTTCACTTCTGAGCTCGATCTCAATAGTTACTTTCTCCTCTTATTAGAAGATGGTGGGAATGACATACTCATCATGGGAGGGGGAAAAAAGAAACAAAGGCCAAGAATGATGGAGGACTAACATAAGAGTTGGTAAGACATGTGAAAAAAAAAAATTTAAAATCATATTGAAATCAATTATTCCAACCAAATTAGTTACAAGTAACTTTATCGTGGAGTTCCTCATGATTTCAAGTTCGGAACAATAAAACCTAGAAAATATAGGTCACAATTAAACTCTCCGTAGTGTGATTAAAACTAGACTTGGATTGAATTTTTAAAATTATTATACTAGAACTCATTTTAAATTTTTGCCTCTTTTTTCTTACACACACTTTTTTTAAAGAACTTGAGAAGAATGGTACGAGATATATGACTTGTGACAAAAAGTCAGGAGGTCAAACCATGACAATAACATTTACACGAGGTATTTTTTTCCTTTATATTGAGAGAGGGTGAGAGGGACTAACTATTTATAAAAATATTTCTTTCTTAAAAATAGTGTATCACCACTTGTTTTCTTATAATATTTCTTTTAATTATTTTGAATATACATGACAATTTGCTTTGAAGCTCTCACAAACTCAACCCACAGATTTCCCACAGAGAAAAGTGTTAGCAGCATAAATTTGAAGTATTGTATAAAAAATTAGTTAAAGCTTCCTTTGGAAGTGAGATTTTTTAAGCTTGGAGATGCAACAATTTGCCTGTGGATGAGCAAACATAACAACATAACGCTCGTAAATCTCTATGAAACTAGTAGAAAAACCAATGGGAGATCCAAATCAATCACGCTTCTCTTTGTTTAGTTTCAGGCACGAGTATTGGTCATATTGAATAAGTACTCCCCCAATAATTGACTGAAAACAACAGAAAAACTAACAAAAAACAACAGAAATTGGAGTGATGGTTGTAAGGAGAGAGAAGAATTGCATGGAGAGATTTTTAAAAAAAAAATATCAGGAAACATAGTGCAAAGATCGGAAGCCAAAAGGAGCGAGAACGGCGCGAGAACGGAGCTTATATCAGACTAGCAGCAGGGCCGATCAACCGCCTGGTCGACTGGTGTGCACAAAGCAGGGCCGGTCGACCGCCCGGTCGACCGGTGTGCACAAATGTCAACAGGGTAGCTCGGTCGACCGCCCGATCAACCATAGAAGGTAACGGTCGACCGCTCGGTCGACCGACTGACATGAAGAACTCTTGGTTGAACACGGTCGATCGATCGGTCAACCGGGTGCTTGGGTCGGTCGACCGCCCAGTCAACCGACAGGTGTATCTGGGCGCGATCTGTCTCTCCTTTCAGGATTCGAATTTTGTTTCTGAATTGAATGAATCCAATTAGGATTTCCTAAATTCCTAGGTCTCTTTGGCTATAAATAAAGGGGTAGAACCCTCTTGAATTGTATGCAAGGTACAAATTGTATTGGTTGTTGAATCAATAAAATCTCTCTCTCCCTTGCCCTAAGGACGTAGGCAAATTGCCGACCCTCGTTAAATATTGTGTTTGCTTTCTCTCTTGTTTCTTATTTGTTATTCTTGGGGTACTTCTCTGCTGCATCTATTGTGTTCTTCGCTGTTTGTTGCCTCGCGCGCAACAAGTGGTATCAGAGCATCCCAGATTCGTCGTGAGATCGTGTGTTGACTCCAAGAGCATTGGTTGGTGTTTGGCGGAGATCATGTGTCGATTTCGGAGCAGCGTTTGGAACTGTTTGTGGGATCGTGTGTCGATCTCAAAATAGCATTTGCATTGGTCAAAGAATTAGGTTCGATGGAGTAGATCATTTTCGGAAACTCTTTTAGGGTTTCACCTTAAGGTAAAAATCTAGTTTGTTTAATCTAACCCTATTTGCTTTCGCATTGCTTTGAGGAAACAATTGAGAAATCGGAGATAGTATACCTACGGTGAAATTCATGAACCCACATCCTTTGAAGATTGATGTGGTGAAATTTGATGGCAAGAAAAACTTCGACATGTGGAGGTGTGAGGTGATGGATGCACTAACAACATCAAACCTCGAGGACACTCTACGATTGGAGAAAAAGCGTGCTTCTACTTCTGAAGAAGATTGAGACTAGATGAACCGAACAGCATGTAGGTTGATCAGGTCTTGTTTGACACAAGACATCAAGTACCATGTGTTACATGAAACATCTGGTAGGTAGTTATGGGAGATCCTGGAGAAAAAGTATCTGACAAAGAGCATCGAGCCGCGGTTGCAATTGAAGAGGAGGCTTTATCGCTTCCAGATGATGAGAGGACTCTCCATTGATGAACACATGAACAACTACACCAAGCTTCTTATCGATCTAGTTAATGTGGATGTCAAGATTGATGAAGAGGATAAGGCAGTGATTCTTTTGAATTCTCTTCCAGACGAAGAGTATGAGACCTTTACTCTTACCTTGATCAATGGTAAACAAACACTTAACTATAATGAAGTGTCGTCTGCTCTTATAAACTATGAAATAAGAAGGAAAGATAGATTGTTTTCTCATGGGAGTACATCAGTAGAGGCGTTGGCGGTAAGAGTCAGAGGTTCATATAGAAAGGGCAAAGGTGATCGTGGGAGATCGAAGTCCAAGACAAAGAAGAACCAGTGCACCTTCTGCAAAAAACTAGGGCCCTGAAAAGTTGAATGTCCGAAGGCCAAAGGTAAGAAGAAGGAGTCAAAGACTGAGGCAAACATCGCACGGGTGGTCAGTACTCACGCTAGTACTTCATAGGCAGGTGGATCAGACTCATCGGTATTTTCTTTCTCTGTTGCTACTCCTATCGTTGGTTATTCAGAAGATGCTGAGTGGATATTAGATACTGGAGTTACCTACCATGTGTGGCCGAACAAAGATTAGTTTTCTAGCTTCAAGAAGCTATATGGATGTTCAGTGATCATTGGTAATGATCGCCCATGTAACATAGAAGGTATAGGAACAGTTCAGATCAAGATGTTCGATGGGATGATACGAGAATTGAAGGAAGTGAGGTATGTACCTCAACATAAGAGAAATCTTATCTTTGTTGGTGCTTTAGAAACATTGGGTCTTGAAGTATCAATAAAGGATAGAATTTTCAAGATTACTAAAGGCTCAATGGTGGTTCTGAAGGGCGGCTACTGGAATAATCTCTACTAATTGAAGGGTAATACTGTTAGAAGACAGGTGGCGGCCTCTACTGATACAGATGATGACTCAACCAAGCTATGACATATGAGGCTCAGACACACAGGTGAAAAATATTTGCACGCTCTTGCAAAGTAAGGACTATTGAAAGGTGCTAAAACCTGCAAACTAGATTTCTGTGAACATTGTGTCATCAGAAAGAAGACTAAGGTGAAATTCAGCACAACTCCTCACTGCACCGAGGGGATTCTGGATTATTTTCACACTGACGTTTGGGGACCTACCAAAACTGCATTCATTGGAGGTAACCACTACTTTGTGACTTTCATTGATGACTATTTTAGGCGATATTGGGTATACACTATGAAGCACAAAGAGGAAGTCCTAGAATTATTTGTGGAGTGGAAGAAGAATTTGGAGAAAAGCACGGGAAGAAAGATCAAGGTCCTCCGGTCAGATAACGGAGGTGAGTATAATAAGTCTGATCCTTTCCTAAAGTTATGTCGTGATGTGGGCATAGACAGGCACTTCACAGTAAGGAAAACACCGCAACAAAATGGGGTAGCAGAAAGGATGAACATGACTTTGCTAGAGAAGGTCTGTTGTATGTTATCCAATGCCGGATTACCAAAGAACTTTTGGGCTGAGGCTTTGGCAAATGCTTGCATCTCGTCAATAGGATGCCTTCGTCCGTGATAGGAGGCAAAACTCCTCTAGAGGTTTAGTTTGAGAAAGTTACTCAGAACTATGATTTGCTAAGGGTATTTGGATGTCCGGCCTACTACCATGCTAAAGAAAACAAGTTAAACCCAAGAGCGAAGAAAGAAGTGTTCGTAGGATTCAAGAAAGAAATAAAAGGCTACAAGATCTGGGATCCTAAGGACAGAAAGTTTGTTCTCAGCAGAGATGTCACATTCGATGAGGCTTCAATGTTGAAGTCTACAATCTCTCAGCAGGTGGAGATTGAAAGAACCAAAGAGGAATCGTAACAGGTGGAGAGTGATGCTACTTCACCATCTCTAGAAAGGTCAGTATCTTTAGAGATCATACCCAAGGTGACACAGGGTAGTGATCAAGTAGCCGAGCAGGATGCTGATGATGATGAGAATCAAGGACAGGTTATGGGTGATGTCCATCAATGCATTGCAGTTGGAAGATCCAAAAGAAATCCACGCAGACCAAGTTAGCTCACTACAGATATAATTGTGGTCTATGCTCTCTTAGTCATCGAAGAGGCGATCTCGTCTATATATAGGGAAGCTGAAATCAGTTCAGAATCGAAGATGTGAAAAGATGCCATAGAAAAAGAGATGAGTTTTTTACACAAGAATGACACTAGGGAACTGACAGAGTTGCCCAAAGGAAAGAAGACAATTGACTGTAAGTGGGTATATGCAAAGAAATAGGGATCTCTCAAGGAAGATATTGTATGCTACAGAGCCAGGTTGGTGGCGAAAGGTTACGCACAACGAGAAGGATTGATTACAACGAGGTTTTCTCCCTTATTTTAAGGCACTCGTAAAGTCAAATTTTGATGGCACTGGTAGCACAATATAAGTTGGATCTTGACTAGCTCGATGTGAAAACCGCCTTTCACTATGCCGATCTTGATGAGGAGATCTATATGACTCAGCCGATGGGGTTCAAAATTGTGGGCAAAGAGAATATGGTATGCAAGCTGAAGAAATCACTGTATGGATTGAAACAATCTCATAGACAGTTGTACAAATGTTTCGACGGCTTTATTAGAGAAAAAAGGTACACACGCAGCTATTATGACACATGCGTGTATTACGACAAGCTACTTGGAGGAGAGTACATCTGTCTACTGTTATATATAGATGATATGTTTATCGCTTCTAAACACAGGCCCGCAATTGATAAATTGAAGAGAGACTTGTCTTTCGAGTTTGAGATGAAGGATCTTGGTGAAGCGAAGAAGGGGCTAGGCATGGAGGTTGGGCGAGACTGAAGGAGTGTCAAGGTGGAATATTTGCAAAGGTAATTCAGAGGTTCAATATCGATGATGATACAAAATCTATAAGTACACCACTGGCTCCTCATTTCAAGTTAAAAGCTACTATATCTCCAACTACTGTTGAAGAACATGAGTACATGACTCGCGTGCCGTATGCCAGCGCAGTTGGTAGTTTGATGTATGCAATGGTGTGTACAAGACCAGATTTGTCACAAGCTGTCTCAATAATTAGCAGATACATGCATGATCCTAGAAAGGGTTATTGGGAGGCAGTAAAGTGAGTTCTACGGTACATTAAAGATTCCATAGATATCGGATTGGTATTCGAGAAGGATTCTACAGGTAAGCAGGAGTGTATCGGATATGTTGACTCTGATTATGTAGGAGACCTTGATAAACGCTGGTCTACAACGGGGTATGTGTTTACACTGTCTTAAGCACCGGTGAGTTGGCGCTCTATTATACAGTACATCATTGCATTGTCTACTACAGAGGCCGAGTATATGGCCATGACAGAGGACATGGAGGAGGCAATATGGCTTCAAGGGTTACTCAATGACTTGGGAATTGAACAGGATCTGTTAAAGATCAATTGTGATAGCATGAGTGCTATCTATTTGGCGAAAAACTAGGTGTATCATGTAAGGACGAAGCACATAGACGTCAGGTTCCACTTTGTTTGGGAGATTCTTGATGAAGGTGATATTGAGTTACTAAAAGTTCACACAAAGGAGAATCCCGCAGATATGCTTACTAAGGTGGTGTCAGGAGTGAAGTTTACACATTGTAAAAACTCCATATCCTTCTAGTTGCTTGAGCTCGTTGGAGCTTTTTTGGATGAACTACGGATGGCTTGATCCCTTGGGCAAGGTACGTAGGCAGCCATACTGGTGCAGCCACTTTCGAGTCGACATGTACTATGATGAGTTCGGCTCAGATTTGAGAAATCTTCACTGAAGTGGAGAATTGTAGGGAGAGAGAAGGGTGGAGAATTGTAGGAAGAGAAGAATTGTATGGCGAGTTTTTTAAAAAAACCATCAGGAAACATAATACAGAGATCGAAAGCCAAAAGGAGCGAGAACGGTGCGAGAACGGAGTTTATATCAGACCAGCAGCAGGGCTGGTCGACAGCCCGATCGACTGGTGTGCACAAAGCAGGGCCGGTTGACCGCCAGGTCGACCAGTGTGCACAAAGCAGGGCCGGTTGACCACCCAGTCGACCAGTGTGCACAAACATGCACAAGATAGCTCAGTCGACCGCCCGGTCGACCGTAGCAGGTAACGGTCGACCGACTGACATGAAGAACTCGCGGTTGAACACGGTCGACTGGGTGCTTGGGTCGGTCGACTGACAGGAGTATCTGGGCGCGGATCTGTCTCTTCTTTCAGGATTCAGACTTTGTTTCTGAATTAGAAATGTATCCAATTGGAGTTTCTTAAATTCCTGAACTCTTTGGCTATAAATAAAGGGACAGAGACCTCTTGAATTTTATGCAACGTACAAATTGTATTGGTTATTGAATAAATAAAATCTCTCTCTCTCCCTTGCCCTGAGGACGTTGGCAAATTGCCGAACCTCGTTAAATATTGTGTTTGCTTTCTCTCTTATTTCTTGTTCTTTTTATTTTTGGGGTACTTCTCTACTGCATCTATTGGGTTCCTCACTGGTTGTTGTCTCGCACGCAACAATACTCTGCATTGATATCAAATCCTTCTGAAGGCAGTTCATAAATTAAAAGGTCACACTCACTAAAACATTAAAGTAGTTATAACATTAAACAATTGTAATACAACACTTAAATAATATGTGTCGGTTGGATCAGGTGACTGAATTTTCTCCCCACCAGTTACCAGTTCAAATTCTTAAGAATAAACATATAAACAAAATATATCTATAAACCGGTGATTAACTGCAAGTTTCTTATGAAAAAAGAAAATTTGTACATATGACACATACAAGTGCAATCAGAGATTATTTTTTTTTTCTGTTTTTTGCTATCATCTTTCTGATTCTTAAAAATAAGGGGGAAAAAGGAAGAGGGAATCAGAGGAGGCCTGGTCTTGAGTGGAACTGGAAGTAAGGAGTTAGCTTAGCACCCTCATCAAGATTACTCTTCTTCTTCTCCTCCTCCTCCTTTTGCTTCATTTGTTGCTTCTCCTCCTTCTCTTGCTTCCTCTCTTTTTTTGCCGAATTCGATCCCGAGACTCCCTCCTCTTCTGTTGCCTTCAGAGGAGAAACCTTGAGGAATGCTGGCATGCAAGGGAAGCTGAAACCCATCTTCTCTCTTTGAAACTCGCTTTGTCTCAACTAATTCAGTCACTCTAGTTTGTTCTACGGCTGCACAGAGCATCCTTTTATACTAGAGGGTTTAGTTGTTGAGACAAGCTTTTGATGAAAACTACAACCATACCCTACATGAAGTAAAGGGTGTGCTTGTTAATTTTAGGTTTGAAGGGCGGGTTTTTAGTTAAAAGTTCCAAGCGTGCTGTTGGAGAAGAGAAGAGGAGGAAGCTTGCGAGACAAGATTCAAGGGGAGCACTGTGAGTCAAAGGAAAATATCTTAATTTGTTTTTATTTTAATAAGGAATTTGAGAACGTTGTATTCAAAGTGGTCCCCATGGTGTTTATGTTAGTAGCCAAGCTTTCATTGTGCGTGAGTCACAGGTAAAGAGAGTCTGGTCTTTTTCTGAGGAGAAGCTCGCTGAATCATCAATCATTATACATGCCAATAAACTGAGTCACTGCGCAAAGTTTTGGTGTTTGGATGTACTTTTATATTTATTTTTCTCCTGGGCCTACCTGTGTGTACCAAAACTCGAGAGGATTTTATGACTTTTTCACGTATATTTTCTGGATTATTTTTATTAAAAAGAATTTAATGAAACACGAGGGAGGGACGTAAAGGGTTCACTGTTTGCTCTTAAAAAAATGGACTGACTCAAACAAGTTGGATTTGGGATAGACTAAGCTCATCAAATTCTTGTTCTTAAATTGTAAAAATCAACGTGTGATTAGAATAGTTAAACTTCGTAAAATTAAGTGTAAAATGAAGTACATAAATGAAAAGTTGAATTTTTATCTGTCAGATTAACCTTTTAAGTAGTCTTAATTTGTATTATGTTTTCACTAATTTATCTCCGCAAAAGAGTGGGTATGTCTTGACCAATTGTTATTAGAGCCCTGAATTGTGACTCATTTAGCCCTAGCTCAAGACTTGGTTCAAGAGAGAATTGGAATCCAATGAGACCTGCGGCAGTGTTAATGAAATAATGAGGAACGCCTATGGATGTGAAACGTGCCGGCGCTGGGCCGAGCCAAGCCCGCCCCGCCTCTGAAAATGCGGTCGGCCTGGGTTGGCCCGGGCCCGAGACCCATTTGGGAAAGTCGGGTCCGGCCCGCGACCCGGCCGAGATGGGCCCATGTCGGACACGGGCCGGGCCCGGCCGGATTATTAATAAAAAAAAATCTAAAAAATTAAAAAATTCCTAAGTTCAAAATTATAAAAGTTGATACTTTACACAAAATTGTTACAGGCTGTGAAATGCAAATGTAAATTTTTTTTTATTAATGATCCAATAAAATAGATAAATAGATACAAATACAATTGAAGTATAGATTAAATTTTTTGAAATTTATCATTCACACTTAGAAATTACACATTTTCAAATATTTTATCATTCATAAATAAAAAAATTACAAGTTTTTAAACTCTTCATTCATCTTCTGTGGAGTCTTCAATGAGATCATCACTTGTTCTATTTTGACTTCTTTTTTTCGCATCCAGCCAATTTTTTCGCAGATAGTCATTTCGATTGGATTTGACGCCAGACAGTTCCTTGCATCCTGCAACACTCTATCACCTGTATTAAAAGAAAACTTTATACTACTGTAGATGCTGGAGGGGTTAGTAAATCACGTGTCATGATGAAAAACACATGATAAGTTGATTCATGTGATTTCCACCATGTCAAAATATCAAATTATCAAATCTTGAGTCTGGAACAATCTTAGAAGTTGCGACACGTTGAATATAACAGTAAAACTCATTTAATGTATCAAAGGTTTTTGAATTTTTTTTATGCTGATAAAAAACAAGAAAATAATGAACTTCTATTCTTATAAGAAAAAGTTTGAGATGACGAAGTAAATTGCTTATTTTCAAATTGTGCTTCATAATGATCATACACCTGATTTACAAAAGCCTCAATTTTTGCTCATATTATTGAAGGACTCGGGGCTCCATCCCAAAAGACTAACCTTTTAGGTGGAGTTGCCCAAATCCTTATAAACCCAAGACCATCCCCACGTCTAGCCGATGTGGGACTATTATTTGTTCGACCTAAATCCCAACAATCCCCCCTCGAACAAAGAGTCTCCCTGCAAGCTCAACTATCTTCGCACCGATCAAATGCTCCATCGAGATCCAACTCTTCACTGCGTGAGGTGGCGGCACGCCTTATGTGAAGTACCAACTGCAGTTCGGTCACTCCTCTACGAGCACCACAGTCACTCCTCTACGAGGACCACGCCAGTAGGGTGGGCAGGCCCATTGCGCCTTTACGCCATTGGGGGATCTATACATCGTCGAACATCACCCACACACAGGACTAAGTTCGGGGCATGGCTCTGATACCAATTGAAGGACTCGGGGCTCCATCCCAAAAGACTAGCCTTTTAGGTGGAGTTGCCTAAATCCTTATAAACCCAAGACCATCCCCACGTCTAGCCGATGTGGGACTATTTGTTCGACCTAAATCCCAACAACAAGTACAATCAGAGATTATTTTTCTCTGTTTTTTGCTATCATTTTTCTGATTCTTAAAAAATAAGGGGAAAAAAAAAGGAAGAGGGAATCAGAGGAGGCCTGGTCTTGAGTGGAACTGGAAGTAAGGAGTTAGCTTAGCACCCCCATCAAGCTTACTCATCTTCTTCTTCTCCTCCTCCTCCTCTTGCTTCATTTGCTGCTTCTCCTTCTTCTCTTGCTTCCCCTCTTTTTCGCCGAATTCGATCCCGAGACACCCTCCTCTTCTGTTGCCTTCAGAGGAAAAACCTTGAGGAGTGCTGGCATGCAAGGGAAGCTGAAACCCATCTTCTCTATCTGATCAAAATCGCTTTGTCTCAACTAATTTAGTCACTTTAGTTTGTTGTCTATGGCTGCACATAGCATCCTTTTATACTAGAGGGCTTAGTTGTTGAGACAAGCCTAGATGAAGTAAAGGGTGTGCTTGTTAATTTTAGGTTTTAAGCGTGCTGTTGGAAAAGATTCAAGGGGAGCACTGTGAGTCAAAGGCAAATAAGGAATTTGAGAATGTTGTATTCAAAGTGGTCCACATGGTGTTCATGTTAGTAGCCAAGTTTTCTTTGTGCGTGAGTCACAAGTAAAGAGAGTTTGGTCTTTTCTTAGGAGAAGCTCATTGTCAATCATCAATTATCACGTGCCAATAGACTGAGTCACTGCGCCAAGTTTCGGTGTTTGAATGTACTTTTATATTTATTTTTCTTCTGAACCCACCTGTGTGCACCAAAACTCAAGAGGAATTTATGACTTTTTCACATCTATTTTTAGGATTATTTTCATTAAAAAGAAATTTAATGAAACACGAGACCTTAAAGTTCACTGTTTGCTCTTAAAAAAATTGGACTGACTCAAGTTGGATTTGGGATGGACCAAGCTCATCTTGGTCTTGAATGGTAAAATCAACGTGTGATTAGAATAGTTAAACTTCATAAAATTAAGTGTAAAATGAAGTACATAAATGAAAAGTTGAATTTTTATCTGTCAGTTTAACCTTTTAAGTCAAGATGAGTCTTAATTTGTATTATGTTTTCACTAATTTATCTCCGCAAAAGAGTAGGTTTGTCTTGATGAATTGTTATTAAAGCCTGAATTGTGACTCATTTAGCCCACAGCTCAAGACTTGGTTCAAAAGAGAATTGGAATCCAATGAGACCAGCGGCAGTGTTAATGAAATAATGAGGAACGCCTAGGGATGTCAAATGTGCCGGGCCCGGGCCCGAGTTCCATTTGGGGAACTCGGATCTGGCCCGCAACCCGGCCGGGATGGGCCCATGCCGAACACGGGCCGGGCCGGCATGATTATTAATAAAAAAATTCTAAAAAATTAAAAAAAATTAAATTTAAAATTATAAAACTTGATGCTTTACACAAAATTGTTACAAGTTGTGAAACGTAAATGTAAATATTTTTTTATTAATGATCCAATAAAATAGATAAATGGATACAAATACAATTGAAGTATAGATTAAAAAAAATTTGAAATTTATCATTCACACTTAGAAATTACACATTTTCAAATATTTTATCATTCATAAATAAAAAAAATTACAAGTTTTCAAACTCTTCATTCATCCTCTGTGCAGTCTTCAATGAGATCATCAATTGTTTTATTTTGCCTTTTTTTTCCGCATCAAACTAATCTTTTTCCCAGATGGTCATTTCGATTGCATCTGACGCCAGAAAGTTCCTCGCATCTTGCAACTCTCGATCACCTGTATTAAAAGAAGACTTTATACTACTGTAAATGCCGGAAGAGTTAGTAAATCACGTGTCATATTGAAAAGCACAAGACAAGTTGATTCATGTGATTTTCATCATGCCAAAAATATCAAAATTATTAAATCCTGAGTCTGGATCAATCTCAGAAGTTGCGGCGTGTTGAATATAATAGTAGAGCTCATTTAATGTGTCAGAGGTTTTTGATTTTTTTGATGCTGATAAAAAAACAAAAAATAATGATCATCTATTCTTAAAATGACGAAGTTTGAGATGACGGAGTAGATTGCTTATTTTCAAATTGTGTTTCATAATGATCATACAACTGATTTACAAAAACCTTAATTTTTACCCACATTATGGCAGCACTATCATCATATTTCATTCTTTTATAAAAAATTTCAGTTAGAAATTTACACACCATGAAATTTAATATGAGGATCCATAATAGCAGCAAAATAAAAAATATAATAAAAATATTTAAAGTATTTATTATTTTTTTATAGGAGCAATAATATCTCAATGAAAATCATTATTTCTGCATGTAGAAAATGTATCGATTATTTTAGTTAACTCATAACACTAAACCAGTTGTGAGATAATAAATGCCAGAAATAATTTTATTACTCTTTCAAGTCTTTTTAAAAAATTACAAATAACTTTACAAAATTTTCATTCATCCTAAGAAATAAAATAGTCAGGTAGTTCCACAAAAATGAACATATCTATTGCCTACTAATAAGAAATAGCTTTACTCAACATATTATATGTCGAGTTCCAACGAGTTCTTACATCTTGAGGTAACTTTTTAATAGATAGGTCTATGTCGGAACAAATTTGTTAGAATTTTTGTCTTCTTCAACCGCTACTTTGTTAGCCCAGAGGCCCATCACTCTAGTTTTGATGATGATTAACTCATGTAGTTATTATACTAATGATCTTGTGTTTAATTAGTCTCAGATATTTGATCAAGATCTTAGTTGGTGTTTAGCTTCAACAAAGAATTTAAAGTCAAGTTTTGGAGCTAGCACATGTTGATTCAAGAGCTCGCGCATCAAGATCGCATCAAGCACTCAAGAGGAGTCTAACTCATTGGATCAAGATTTGGACCAAGTCAAGAAGAAGAAGAAGACTTTCAAGAGAAGATTTCCAAGAAGACTTGTGCCATGTTTGTAAGTGTCAAGATTTTATTTTTAGATAAAATGTAAAGGATAGATTAGTTGGTGGATTGCTCAAGTTCATATACACTCACACACAAGATTTATATCTGTTTTCATAAAAGAGTTTTTATTTTAGAAAATACCGTTTTGGTTTTTAAACTTCAAAATATATATGTGTTTTATCAAAACTTATTTTAAAGCTTATTATCAAAAATATAGATATTTTATCATATATGTGTAGTGGATCATATCCATACACAGTAAGCTTCAAAAGGGTTTAAAATATCTTGTTTTTGTATTTGGAGAAGTTTTGAAAAAATCGATTTTGAAAAATACAGATTTTTGTTTAAGCCAAAATTTCTATATTACAAAAATAGTTCAAAATGTTTGTAATATGTTTTGATTTTTAATCAAACATATTTGTATATTAAAGTATATTAATGAACTTATTTTTGTAGAATTTATGAGAATTTATAGGATTTTATTAAAGGTAAAAAGACCAAGTTTTAATCCCTGTAAATGTTGGACCAGGTCTTCTGCGGGTCGACCGGTCCGGTCGACCGATGTGCACAGACGTGCACGGCCTGTTGGGCTGGTGGGCCAGTCGACCGACCCGGTCGACCGCCAGAGAGCTTTGCTCTCTGGATCTGGCCCCGGTCGACCGGCAGAGAGCTCTGCTCTCTGTATCCAGGCCTCCGTCGATCGGCCGGTCGACCGATGGCACAACGGTCAGAAATCTGACCGTTGGCTGGTCGACTGGGCGGTCGACCGATAGCAGGATCTCCTGCTGAGTTGGTCTCCAACGGCCATATTTTGAGAGCCTATAAATTGGGGTTCCCTTGGACTGTTTTCAACAAGATTAGAAACGGGTTTTCAAGCTAGTTTTTCCTACCTTTCTAAATGTTTATCTCCACTTGTTTTAGAGCCAAATACTTCCATACCAAAAGGAGAGTTTTTCAAGTATGCTTTGAAAAAGAGATTTCTTGAGTTTTTACCACAAATTCTATCCTAGTTTTTCTCACACATACTTGAGCTATCTATTGCTACATCAATCCTATAGGGATCTTTGTTGTGAGAGAGTTTTAGGTGATCAAAGTGTTGAGATCACTAAAGTGTTCATCTTTGTATTTGAGGAGGCGAACTTGCGGGTTCGTGTTGTTTTGAGTTCTTGTGGGAGCTCGGTGTAGAGGTGCGGCCTCGGCAAGCTAGTGTGCTTGCATGTGTAGTTCTTGCGAGAACAAGAGATGGACTAGTGAGTCCAAGGAGTTCTAGTGTGAACTCGTTGTAGCTGTTGCGGCACCGAGTGATCCGGTGGGATCGATTCTAGTGAAAATCCTTCATAGTGTTGAAGGCGGGGACGTAAAGCAAGGGTGCTCGAACCTCGAAACAAATCTCCCGTATTTGCAGTTGCTCTCTCTATCTCTCACTTATGTTTATATCTTTCATGCTCTTATTGTTCATATTCATTAATTGAATGATATACTTTTGCTTAAATTGATATATGCTTGGGGATTATTTGCTCACACTTTTATTTAACCAAGAGAGCCATAGCGGCACCTCAACTCTTATCTAGAGGCATGTTGAGGAGATAGTCCAGAGCCCTTCACCAGGAATTTGGCTACACTCTTGTGTTATACTTAGTATGTTTAACTTAATAATTTTTAGTTTGTATAAATAGTTTTAATTTCGCATTAATTCATCATTAGATTAGCTAGTCACCTACTCACCCCCCTCTAAGTGATTTCAATTGGTATTAGAGCTTGGTGCTCTTGATTTGGGTCTAACAACCTAGAGTTAAAGATCCTCATTTTAGCTAATCACAATATTTGTACACACACATGGATTTCATGTCACCTCCCATGTTTGATATTCTTAACATCCAAAGTTGGAAAGTTAAGATGTCAATATACCTCAAAACCCTAGGTATTCATATTTAAAGATTCTTATTGTTTAAATGGCAAATATCTTGAGACTAATACAAAAGCCATCCATGCTTTAAAGTCAACCCTAAATGATGAATATTTATCTAGAGTTTCTAACTTTGATTCGGCTTTTATAGTATGGAACACTATAGTCTCTCTTAGCGAACAAAAGCAATACTATGCGGGGAGTGACTCGGATGATGGAAGTGATGCTTTCAACTTGTGCTACATGGTCCAAGGGGATAACACTCTAAAGGTAAATTCTGAATCCGAGCTTGATGAGAATATTGACTTGTCATATGATGAACTTACTTTATTTTGTCAACAACTCCTTGAAAAATATGATTTGCTTAAAAAGGACCATAAAAGATTGAAAAATAAATATGAGACCATTTCAAAAGAAAAAGATTCTTTTCAAAATAAATTGGAAACATTTCTAAAGAAAATGAATCTTTGAAAAAGGAGAATATTTCTTTATTTTCTAAATTAAATGATCTTTGTGAAGGACATAATTCTTTGAAAAATAAAATCAACTTGGTGGAAAAAGAAAAAGAAATTCTTTGGAAGAAAACAACTCTTTAAAAAGAAAAATTATTTCAAAAGAAAAAGAAAATAGTTCTAAAAAGAAAAAGATTCTTGATTCTCATACTTGCCATGCTCTTCATGCCACTATTGATAAAAATGAGATTCAATTTTTGAAGCATAGAATAAATTGTTTGAGCTCAACTTTGAGTAATTGTGCATTTAATCATTCTAAACTGGAAACCTTGTTTCAAGAGAAACAAGCTCCACATGTTCATGCACATAACCCACGGCACACACATGCACACTTTGTACATCATGATCACACTCATTCTCATGTGTATGCTAGAGTGTATAAATGTACACATTGCGGCCGCAAAGGCTATTTAGCAAGGTTTTGTTATGATAAGGTAAATTCTATAAATTTTGCTTATAAAAATATTTAGATTCTGAATAATGCTAACTCTCATGGACCCAAAAGAAAATAGGTACCAAAATCCCCACCACTTGTGTTTAATATAGGTGTAGGCTCTCACATGACGTGAGAGGGTTGGTGTCTTGGTGGTGGATGCAAGAGCTAGATGGACATACCCTATTGATGCATCACTATCAAGGAAGTTGGTGGGAGGACCACCATATTTTGGAGGCTTAGAGAATAGTGCATATGATTTGGTAACTATCTCTAAACTCCTATTTTAGTTTACGTGCTTTTACATAGATAATATTTTTAGCATGTTTGATGTTGTGCTTCATGTGGTAAATACTTGTTTAGATGAACTTTTCATTAAAACTTGTGTATATACTTGTACTAGTAGTGAGCAACAATTGATTCCTATATGTTTGTACTTCATTGCTCATTTGTACTCATTACATGTACATGTATAACTTAGTTTTGATGATTCTTTTATTTATACATGTTTTCCCTATTCTTGTATATGTTTTGCTTCATGTATATGTAATTTTTGTCTAAAACTAATAAATATACATGTATACCCTTGAGTCACTTGCCTTCATGCAAATTACATTATGGACTCATTTGTGTTTAGGATATGTGTCATGAAGTTTGTTTTTAATGAAAAATACATTTTTATGATTTTCATATGTTTTTGATGTTTTTGAGCCTTATTGATTATTTCATGAATATGCTATTTACTTGATGCTGTGCACTCATATTTCTTTGTTTACTCATGACTTTGTTTCATGAGCACATTTTTGAACTATATAGATTTCGAATGTCAACTCTTGTGCATTTGATATGTTTCATGAGATATATATGATTTGGTTTCAGGTTTAAAGGATCTTTAACTAGTTTTTCAAAAATACTTTAACTAGTTATTATTCTTCATTTGGTAGTGTTTTCAAATTTACAACTATTTTCAAACTATATTTTTTGAAAACTTCTACCCTCAAAGGGCGGTTGGATGGGTGACCATGCCTTGTGAGGTCTCATTGAAAATCTTTCTATCATGTGCATGAATAGGGTGGATAGGTATGAGTTATACACATGTTCATCATGGAATTCTATTTTTGTATACTCATATTTGTTTTCTATATATGTATGTTTCAAAATCTCAAATAATATCAATTTCAATTAGTATTTTCTTTTTCACACACACACACACACACACACACACACACACACACACACACATATATATATGTTTTTGATTGTGCTTGACTTACAATATCCATTACATGTGTAAAGCACAAATTATTTTTATGTTAAGCTTGACTTAAAATTAAAAATAAATTGGTATCTTTATAAGCTTATGAATTGTTTTCAATTGGTGTTTCAATTGACATTTTATTTGGTATTAAAATTTACAATAGATTTCAATTGGTATTTCAATTGACATTTTATTTGGTATCAAAATTTACTATATATTTCAATTAGTATTAAAAATACAAAATGTTTTACTTTCAATGGTATCTTAAAATTTTGCTTATTTACAAGTGGTATCTCAAAATTTATTTTGTTGACTTAAGAGATTTCAAATTTTATTTTAAAATGATTTCAAAATTTTTGATATGAATTACCTATATGCAAGGGGAGCTTAACATCTCTTCTATATATAGATTCATGTTGAGTGTATCTTATATTGAGGAGCTTGACATCTCTTCCTTATATGATACACGTGTGTAGGGGGAGCTTAACATCTCCGCTTATACATTGTATATTATACTTTATTTAAGTTAGGGTTTTGTTATCCCTTCTTCATGTAATGCATGTATGCAGGGGGGGCTAACTTCACGTCTCTCTTTTTCATGAATGTATATCGCACATATATATATATTCTTATTGTTTGATTTGTTTTCACCCTTTGTTGATGATTTGACAAAATGGGAGAGCGGTATTTGATTTATATATGCATGATTTATATATGCATGTTTATTGACAAAAAGGGGGGAGAAATATTTGATAATTTATATATACATGTTTATTGTTTTATAACAAAAAGGAGGAGAAGATTTTGGGGAGAAGGTTTTTGTTTTATGCATGTTTATCTCCTTATTTATGCATATATATATTTGTTTAGTTTTATGCACTTTATTGAATATCTTATTGTTTATTGGTATGCATGAGTTAAGGGGGAGCTTCTATGAAGCTTATCTTTAATCCGTGCATATATAACTCCATGAGTTTTGTCATCATCAAAAAGGGGGAGATTGTTAACCCAGAGGCCCATCACTCTAGTTTTGATGATGATTAACTCATGTAGTTATTGTGCTAATGATCTTGTGTTTAATTAGTCTCAGATATTTGATCAAGATCTTAGTTGGTGTTTAGCTTCAATAAAGGATTTAAAGTCAAGTTTTGGAGCTAGCACATGTTGATTCAAGAGCTCGCGCATCAAGATCGCATCAAGTACTCAAGAGGAATCTAACTCATTGGATCAAGGTTTGGACCAAGTCAAGAAGAAGAAGAAGAAATCTTTCAAGAGAAGATTTCAAGAAGACTTGTGTCATATTTGTAAGCGTCAAGATTTTATATTTAGATAAAATGTAAATGATAGATTAGTTGGTGGATTGCTCAAGTTCGTATACATTCACACACAAAATTTATATGTGTTTTCATAAAAGAGTTTTTGTTTTGAAAAATACCGTTTTGGTTTTTAAGCTTCAAAATATACATGTGTTTTATCAAAACTTATTTTAGAGCTTATTGTCAAAAATATAGATATTTTATCATATATGTGCAGTGGATCATATCCATACACACTAAGCTTCAAAAGGGTTTATAATATCTTATTTTTGTATTTGGAGAAGTTTTGAAAAATCTGTTGGCCCAAAGGCCTTCCACCCTAGTTTTGATGATGATTAACTCATATAGTTATGTTTACTAATAATCTTGTGTTTCTAGTCTCAGATCATTTAACAAGATATTAGTTGGTGATTAGCTTCAACAAAGGTGTTTAGAAGCTTTTCATAGTGATTCCAGGGCTCAAACTTCAAGATCACACATTGCCTAGCCCATGGATGGAGTTTTGGAGCAAGTCAACTTGAAGATGGAAGATCATCAAGAAGACTTAGGTATCCATAGTTTTAGTGTGTTTTAGATCCATATTGTAAAGCTTAGAATAGTTGATATGCTCAAGTGCACAACACACACAAGATTTATGTTTTGGATTTGGTTTTCATGAATAGTTGATCAAAACAAGTTTAATTGACATATGTATAGTTGTTTCATTCTATACATGCATGCTTAACTTTTTAACAAACTTATTTTGACTATCCTATTCATGTTTTGGAAAAATCAAGTTTGATAAAATACAAGTGTTGGTTTTGATAAAATTTGCAAGACTCAAAAATAAATTGATATGATTGATATATGTCTTGAAATTTTTATCATTTGTTTGTGTTTCAATATAAAATGTTAAAACAAGTTTTGTGGATTTTTAGAAGACTTAAAAGATTTTCAAAATATTTTTTAAACTATTTTTCTAACCCAGTTTTCTGTTCCAGGCTTCAACCAGTCGACTAGTCAACTGACCTAGTCGACTTGGGATGAAGTCGGTCGACCGGGTCGGTCAACCGACGTGCACAAAACTGTGCACGTTTGGCAGACACTGGGACGGTCGACCGTCAGGGTCGACCGGGTCTGAGAGCAGTGCTCTCTGTTTGTTTGGGTCAACCGGGACGGTCGACCGGAGGCTCCAACGGTCGGATTTTAGACCGTTGGCGGTCGACCGTTCCAGTCGACCGGTAGCCTGTCAGGCTGCCACATCAGCCTAATGGCTAGTTTTCTGATGGGCCTATATAAACCCCAATTCTTTGGGATTTGGCTAAGTTTTTACAAGAGAAAAAATACAGTTTCTCCTGAGTTAAAAGAAGTTTTCAAAAGTGTTTTTGAGCTTTAATCTTCAATCTTATTTGTTTTAGGTTTTTGGAAAAATCAAAGAAAACAGAATTTGGGATATTTGTATTGGTTTTCATTCTTTATCTTTACAAGAGTTTTCCAAGTATTTTCTTTGAGTTCTTGTTTTCCAAACACCTAGTTTTCCACACTTGAGCTATCATCTATCCTATTCTATTAGGATCTTGTTTTTGTGGAAAAGAGATTGGTTTGTGGTTGAAAGAAATCACTTGTTGTAAAACCCTTGCTTTGATTGGTTTGCTCCCTCTTTGGTAGAGGTTGAGGCTTGTGGTTTGCTCCCTCTAGTGAGAGGTGGAGTATGGTTGTAAACCCTCTTCGGTAGAGGTGTTGGTTGTTATTTGGCTAAGGGCCTACCCTCTTGTGTGAGGTGGTGTTTGTATTGAGAGAGGAGTTTGGTACTCTTAGTGTTGTAATAAATCATCTTCGGTAGAGGTTCCCTCAGTGGGAGATAGTGGATTGGAAATCCTACACGGTGGTGTAGGCGGGGATGTAGAGCTAAGGGCTCGAACCTCGAAACATATCTTGTCTTAGCGTTTGATCCATTATCTCTAACTCTCTCTCTCTCTTTATATTGTGCAAAGCATCATTCATATCACATATCATATTTGCTTGTGTTGAGCATTGCTTCATATTGCCATATCCATTATATGCTTGTGTGTGTGCCTCACTTATACTTAACCATAAGAGCTTCACATAGCACCTCAATCCATATCTAGGGGAATCAAGAGGAGTTAGTCCAGAGCCCTTCACGGGGAATTCGGCTACACTTGTGTGTTGTATTAAGTGTGTTGCAAGAATTGTTTAAGCTTCCGCATTTAGCGCACTTAGTTCCTAGATTAGCACTTACACCTATTCACCCCCCCTCTAGGTGTGCTTTCAATTGGTATCAGAGCTAGTGCTCCTGATACTTAGGCTTAACATCCTAAGAGTGAGATCCATTTGGTTGCTAATCTATTGTTTGCATTTGCTTGTTTGCACACTCATATAGTTTGCCATGGACTTCATGACCCCACCTAGTTTTAACCCTTCCAACATTGTTGTTTGGAAGTATAGGATGTCCATGTACCTAAAGACCCTAGGTTTGCATGTTTTCCTTGCCGCTATCAAGAGATATTATCTTGGTGACCGCAAGCATATAGGGCCAATACACAAGCCCTTGAGGCCATTAGAAGCACATTAAATAAAGAATATCTTTTACTTGCTTCTAACTTTGATTCCGCATTTGCAGTGTGGAACATGTTGACAACAACCACCACCTCCAAGGTTCAATTACAAATCAACCGGAGGAGTCTAGTGGAGAATCCGACTCACAATGCTTCATGGTCCAAGGGAATGACTCCTTGAGGTACAATCAGAATCTCTATTAGATGCTAATGATGCTAGTTCTTCATGTGATGACAATGTGGATCCCATGCTTTAAATGAAGAACTTTCTATTGTTTGTGAAAAATTAATAGAAAAATATAACGTTTTGAAAAAGAAAAGTCTAGGAATTGTTAATGAAAATAAAAGTTTACATTCTAGACTTGATGTTGTTTTGCAAGAGAAGGATGAGATTGCTAATGAAAGGGATTCATTAAAATCTCAACTTAATCTTGCTTTAAATGAAAATAAAGTTTTAAAATCTAAAAATGATTGTAATGATGTTTTGAAGAAAAATAAAGTTTTGTCTTCAAAAATAGAATTTGTTGTAAAAGAAAATAATTCTTTGAAAATAAAATTGATTCTATTTCAAGGATTTAGAAATTTGTTTAAAGAAAAATGAAGTTTTGCAAAATAAAATTGATGCACATGTTTGCCATGCTAGTGTAGCTTCTCATCTAGTCTACCTATTGCATGTGTCACCTCTTCTTTAATTGATAATGATATTTCCTTGCTTAAGAAGAAGGTTGATTGTTTGGGCTCCACTATGAGCCAATGTGCCATGAACCATACACGCTTGGAATCCTTGGTTCGGAAGAAACAAGTTCCATCTTTTCATGCACACCCTCCACGGCATACACATGCTCCTCACGGACACCATCACACCATGTATGCTCATGTGTACACATGTACACATTGTGGACGTAAGGGCCACCTTGCTAAATTTTGTTATGATAGAATACATGTTTCAAATTTAGCAAAGAAATTTATTTGGGTTAGAGAAGGTACTAACCCCCATGGACCCAAGAAGATATGGGTACCAAAGACCACCCCTCCTATTGTTTATGATGTAGGTGTAGGCTCTCACATGACGTGAGAGTAGCCGTACCTTGGAGTGGATGCGTTCTGTACTTAAAGGAAATCAATTGGATGCATCACTTTCAAGGGAAGTTTGGTCGAGAGGACCACCATGTTTGGAGACAAGGAGAGTTGCTTCTTCGGTTTTGGTAACAATCCTTTACTCCCATTTATTGTTTACATGCTTTCCATGTTTATCTTTCATAGCATGTTTTTGATGTTTGTTGATTACTATGAAAATGCCATGCTTATTAGATCCTTGACATACATGTATAGTATTTGAGACACACATGCTTATGTGAACCCATACTTAGTGTTCTCACTTTTGTTTAAGCTATAATGTACATCATGAATCTAATACATGTGAATTTACATAGTAATCATGTTTTAGTTTTATCATGATGATTTTTATTTATTTTGATGCTTCATGTTTTGAATATATGTTTAGATGTTAGTTTTCATTAAGACTAGGATTTATACTTGTGCATATAGTGGGCCACAAATAAATCTATATATGTTTGAGCTTGAATGCTTATTTGAACCCATTAGATGTGCTAGTATAGTCTAGTTTTGATGATTCATACATTTTAAACTTGTATTCTCATTTTTGAATTTGTTTTATGATTGTGTGTTTCACTTCATGTATATGTGTATTTTGCCAAACTTTAAAATATACATGTATACCCTTGAGTCATTTGCCTTCATGCAAATCTATATATATGGACTCAATTGTATTTAGGGATATGTATGTATACTTCATGTTTGACAATTCATACATATATCTTGAAATGAAAATTTTGTTTTTAAATGAAAATTAGTTATTCATGTTTTCATGTGTTTATATTTAACTTCATGTATATGTCTATTTTATCCAAATTATTATTATACATATACATCCTTTTTGAGCCACGTGCCTTAATGCATATATTTTGTGGACTCGATGTGTTTTGGATATGTATGTATGATTTAGTTTGTATAAGACATACATATACCTTGAAGATTAAATAATTTTAATGTTTTTCATGTTTTCATTGTTTGAGGAATATTGAGCTTAATTGGAAATTTCATAATGCCATGTCACACATTACTTGTACACTCATCATCTTTTAAAATATTTCTCATGAGTATGTTTTCATGAGCATGTATGGACTTTATTGAATATTGAGTGTTTTTAAATGCTATGTGATTTACATGTGTTTTATGAAAATTATTTTTAGTTTATTCCTTACTTGAAGGATTTCGTACTAGTTAACAAAAATTTCCATTTTAACTAGTTCATATTCTTCATCTTGATATGAGTTATACCATGCTACTATTGTTGTTCAATTGGTATCATTGAACTCTTTCAATTGGTATCATTTTGATCTTTTTGTATACTCATATTTTTATTGTGTATGTATATTTTCAATTGGTATCATCTATTGGTGATTGGTACTCATTCTATTTCATATACATATACTTATTTTATTTGTGCTATTATATTTCTATATCTTGAGCACAAATTTTGTTTATGCTAGAGCTTGAGTTTCAACTTCATTTCAATTGATTTAGTTTTCAATTGGTATCTTATTTCAAGCCTACGCATAGTTTTTGTTGGTATTTCATAAAGGGGGAGAAAATTCGATTTTCATATTTCAATTGGTATTTGTATTTCCACTCCCTTACTTTATGACAGAAAATAGTCATTTCAATTGTTTATATGGCTTAAAAAGAAAAATACTATCTTTTGATATCAAGATGTCTTGTGTTTTTAAATGGTATCTAAAAAATTTTGTTTAAAGAAAAATACAAAAGTTTTGATTTGTATTGACTATATGCAAGGAGAGCTTAACATCTCTTCTACATATAGATTCATGTTGAGTGTATCTTGTATTGAAGAGCTTAACATCTCTTCTTATGTGGTACACGTGTGTAGGGGAGCTTCACATCTCCTCTTATGCATTACATAATGTGTGTTATGTGAATTAGGACTTAACATCCCTCCTTCATGTAATGCATATGTGTAGGGAAGCTAACTTAGCGTCTTCCTCTTCATGAATGTATATAGCATATAACATTCATTGATCTTTGTTTACTTTCAATTGATATCAAGATGCTAATTTGTCATATCTAATTCTTGGTATCTTAATTGATTGTCACCCCTTATTGACTTTGTTTTTGTTTTAGACAAAAAGAGGGAGAACATTGTTTTTATTGTTTTGATTGACAAAAAGGGGGAGAAAGATTTTTACCCCTCATTTTATTTATTGTTTTGATTGTTTACCCTTTATTGATGATTGACAAAAAGGGGAGAATTATTTGTGAGTTTAACATGCATTATATAAAACTCATAAACTCTAATAGAGAAGATGTTTTTAATATGCATGATTTGTTCAAGTTTTATATATGCATATTTATGTTTTGCATATATTAAGTTTAATATAGTTTAATGTTAATTGGTATCTAGAGCATGTTTTGTTTTTGAACATTTCATTGGTATCTAGAATCTTATTGTTTATGCATATTTATGCATTCATGTTTAAGAGCCTTCATTGCATATTATTATGTTTATTTGTTTATGCATGAGTTAAGGGGGAGCTTCTTTGAAGCTTAACTTTAATCCATGCATATATAACTCCATGAGTTTTGTCATCATCAAAAAGGGGGAGATTGTTGGCCCAAAGGCCTTCCACCCTAGTTTTGATGATGATTAACTCATGTAGTTATGTTTACTAATAATCTTGTGTTTCTAGTCTCAGATCATTTAACAAGATATTAGTTGGTGATTAGCTTCAACAAGGTGTTTAGAAGCTTTTCATAGTGATTCCAGGACTCAAGCTTCAAGATCACACATTGCCTAGCCCATGGATGGAGTTTTGGAGCAAGTCAACTTGAAGATGGAAGATCATCAAGAAGACTTAGGTATTCATAGTTTTAGTGTTTTTTAAATCCATATTGTAAAGTTTAGAATAGTTGATATGCTCAAGTGCACACACACACAAGATTTATGTTTTGGATTTGGTTTTCATGAATAGTTGATCAAAACAAGTTTAATTGACATATGTATAGTTGTTTCATTCTATACATGCATGCTTAACTTTTTAACAAACTTATTTTGACTATCCTATTCATGTTTTGGAAAAATCAAGTTTGATAAAAATACAAGTGTTGGTTTGATAAAATTTGCAAGACTCAAAAATAAATTGATATGATTGATATATGTCTTGAAATTTTTATCACTTGTTTGTGTTTCAATATAAAATATTAAAATAAGTTTTGTGAATTTATAGAAGACTTAAAAGATTTTTCAAAATATTTTTTAAACTGTTTTTTCTAACCCAGTTTTCTGTTCCAGGTTTCAACCAGTCGACTAGTCAACTGACCTAGTCGACTTGGGATGAAGTCGGTCGACCGGGTCGGTCGACCGACGTGCACAAAACTGTGCACGTTTGGCAGACACTGGGACGGTCGACCGTCAGGTCGACCGGTCTGAGAGCAGTGCTCTCTGTTTGTTTGGGTCGACCGGGACAGTCGACCGGAGGCTCCAACGGTCGGATTTTAGACCGTTGGCGGTCGACCGTTCCGGTCGACCGGTAGCCTGTCAGGCTGCCACATCAGCCTAACGGCTAGTTTTCTGATGGGCCTATATAAACCCCAATTCTTTGAGATTTTGGCTAAGGTTTTTACAAGAGAAAAATACAGTTTCTCCTGAGTTTAAAAGAAGTTTTCAAAAGTGTTTTTGAGCTTTAATCTTCCAATCTTTATTTGTTTTAGGTTTTTGGAAAAATCAAAGAAAAGAGAATTTGGGATATTTGTATTGGTTTTCATTCTCTATCTTTTACAAGAGTTTTCCCAAGTATTTTCTTTGAGTTTCTTGTTTTCCAACACCTAGTTTTCCACACTTGAGCTATCATCTATCCTATTCTATTAGGATCTTGTTTTGTGGAAAAAGAGATTGGTTTGTGGTTGAAAGAAACCACTTGTTGTAAA